>JBBPBX010078090.1:0-16710 GCA_038048925.1 Garcialebias charrua | reverse complement strand
GAGGAGGGAGAGAGAGGGAGAGTTTGGGTTAGGGAGGTGTGTGTATGAGTGAGCGGGGCTGAATGAGACCACCAACGTGTGTGTGTGTGTGTGTGTGTGTGTGTGTGTGTGTGTGTGTTCCAGCTGAATGCTTCCAGTCCCACCGCAGGGCGGGGAAACACATTCGTACACTCAGTTCTGTTCTGTAGCTTCCTGTTTGTCTGTTCTGTGACGCTCAGACTCTGCCGTGTGCAAACAGTGAGGAATTAAACAGAACATCCAACACCTGGAGGAGAACCTCTGACATCCAACACC
This sequence comes from Garcialebias charrua, assembly GCA_038048925.1. NCBI lineage: Eukaryota > Metazoa > Chordata > Actinopteri > Cyprinodontiformes > Rivulidae > Garcialebias > Garcialebias charrua. The sequence goes on along the minus strand of JBBPBX010078090.1, from coordinate 16,416 downwards.
TGGAGGAGAACCTCTGCCATCCAACACCTGGAGGAGAACCTCTGACATCCAACACCTGGAGGAGAACCTCTGCCATCCAACACCTGGAGGAGAACCTCTGCCATCCAACACCTGGAGGAGAACCTCTGACATCCAACACCTGGAGGAGAACCTCTGACATCCAACACCTGGAGGAGAACCTCTGACATCCAACACCTGGAGGAGAACCTCTGACATCCAACACCTGGAGGAGAACCTCTGACATCCAACACCTGGAGGAGAACCTCTGACATCCAACACCTGGAGGAGAACCTCTGACATCCAACACCTGGAGGAGAACCTCTGCCATCCAACACCTGGAGGAGAACCTCTGCCATCCAACACCTGGAGGAGAACCTCTGCCATCCACAAACTCCAGGCACTGAACTGATATGTTACTGATACCTGATCACTGCCCGTCACCGAAGATTGAGGGCGTGGACGCAATATTTCATAAACTACAAGTTTTATTGAAGTTTTATTGAAACTATCATAAAGCAGTTATTAGATGTGTGTCTACAACCGATAACCTTTATGAGTTAATCCAGTTCAAGATGGCCACCAGAGCCAACTGATCTCAGAAAACATGAAAATAACTCTAACTCAGTCACTTTTGACTCCACCTCACTCTGTCCTCTGTGTCCTCTGTCCTCACTCCAACTACCTCCATGTCCTCTCTAACTGCATCTATGTCTCCTCTTTGTCTTTTTCCTGCAGCTGCATTTCTAACATCCTTCTACCAATATACCCACTGTCCCTCCTCTGGACATGTCCAAACCACTGTCCCTCCTCTGGACATGTCCAAACCACTGTCCCTCCTCTGGACATGTCCAAACCATCTCAGTGTGTCCTCCCTAACTTTATCTCCCAGTTGTTCAACATGTGCTGTACCTCTGATGATCTCATTCCTGATCTTATCCATCCTTGTCACTCCTAAGGAGAACCTCAGCATCTTCATTTCTGCTACTTCCAGTTCTGTCTCCTGTCTTTTTGTCCATGTCTCTGTCTCCAGACCATACAACACAGCTGGTCTCACCACTGTCTTGTAAACTTCAACAGATCTTGTATAGTTTTGCTTTGATGAACTCGCCTTATAGTTTTGGCCAAAGTGTTTCATGTTGGATGCCCTTCCTGACACAACACTCACCATTTACCCAGGCTTGGGACCGGCACAAGAGACACTGGCTTGTGCTCCCTAGTGGCTGTTTTTTAGCCATCAGTTGTCCAGTGTTAAGAAATGATGGTGTTAGAGCTAACCTTAAAAATATCCTGAGGATCTCGAGCAGCACTGACTGACTGTCAGCTACTACCACACCAAATGTTTACTGTCAAACTGTCAATCTGTAAAACTGATATTAGATATAGCCATAAGGTCAGCAGGCTGTGGCAGCCATCGGTAATCTGACTCCAGAAGTTAGTCTGTTGGAAGTGCTGACCCATGATTGCTTTTAGAAGAACCCAAGTGGTTTGTGAGGCATGTTGCCAACAGCACAGACAAACACACACACACACACACACACAAAAGCAAAAACATCATCACTCTGCCTTTGTCTCTGGTGGTGGGCGATAACCATTTGTTCTTTTTCATATCAGTACTGGGCTGAATGAACCAGAACCAAATAGAGACCAATACATCCAAACACTTCTGCCAAAATCGGAGTGAAACCATGACTTTTTAGAGTCCTTTGTCAGTGAGACCAAGTCAAGTAGAGTCAAGTGTCGACAGCTCACTGCAATTTTAACATGAGTCCAGTGTCACCAGAAAACATGTTGCAAACTCTGCTGTGTGATAATAATTAGTTCTGCAGGCTTTATCAACACAAATATCCGTGTTTTTTTTACTCATACAAAAGTCCTCCCATGAGACTTTAAAAAACCTTTTTGTGCTAATAACCTGACAGCCTGCATGACAAGCTAACTGGTTGGCTACTGTTGATCTTACACACATTTTGTCGACTGCAACATGTTGAGCCATGTTTGAACTCCACTGCGGTTCAAACTGAGCTCAGAGGATCAACTCCTCTGTGGGATGGAGCTGGTATTTATTAACCTTTATTTATTGAACCAGGCAAATCCCATTGAGATCACAGATCTCATTTGCAAGGGAGGCCTAGGCCTGAAGGCAGACTGTTTTTTTTTTGGTCTGTGGGAGGAAACCTGAGTACCCGGAGAAAACCCACGCAACATGAGAAGAACATGCAAACTCCACACAGAAAGACTAAAAGATAATTTATTCCAGCTACCGGTAGTTGTTTCAGGGGTTTGCACCCTCCAGTTCTTCAATACAAACTGAGTAGACAATATACCGGTCACCAAAACTGCCTTTTATGAAAAGCTAATTGCAGATTTATTGAATTTCCAACCATAAATTATGGAAGGGGCTTAGAAAATGAATTAATTTTAAAACTGTCCTTGTGTTTCTTCATACTGTAGGTAAGGTGTTTTTGTAAAACTCTTCAAACTGCCAGTTCAGAGGAGCATGTAGTCAAAAGAACCGGTCGAGTAAAAACCCAATTTATAAAAAACTGCAAGTTTGAGCAAAGCTTCCTTACCGTCAAAGATGTGAAGGTCATGCACATGCCTCCAAACCCGTTCAGCGCCAGTGCAACGAAGATTAGGATGGACAGATCTGCAGAACGTGAAGAGAGAGGACAAATGAGTCAAAACCGGACAACTGACTGAGGAGTCACCGCTCCATCACAAATATTCTTGATTACTCTGGTCATGTGGAACATCAGGCTGACAAAGAACAGACTGTAAGAGGACACATCTCATGACTGAACATAAAGCATTGATAAACCAATGTGTTTAATGACACAAGCAAAGATACGCACTGTTAGGATCTCTGGCACCGTAGGCGATGAGGAGACAGGAGAAGCCGAAGCAGGCACTGCAACAGATTTAATAAATGTTATGAAGTCAAGTTTTCAAGACCTTAAAGCCTGGTGAACTTCTGTCTTATCAGTAAATAATATCTTATCCAACATGACATCAGTCATAGAGCATGGACGATGGAGAAAGAGGCAAACCTCTTTGTCCAGGCTAAGCTAACAGCTAGCAAAACTGTTGTCAAGTTTTCGGCTCATGAAATGGCTCTTTCTCAAAAGCAATACACCACTGTAAAAAAAGTCCTACACTAACAAACTTTAATCAACATTTTTGAATGTCTGAATCAGTCCGGGCATCCAGACAGTCCAAATGTTTACCCAACTCCTGGCAGACTGATCGTCCTCAGCGCCATCGCTTTACAGCGGTCAACACTTTGTGGAACACAAACATTGTTGGTCCTCTGGGCATAAAAAATAAAAAGTAGAAACGTTTCGTCTTTCATCTGAAAGACTTCCTCAGTCTGAGGTGCTGTATTCAGCTCAGTCTTATAAATAGCACCCTCTTGAATGTCCAGAGGACCAGACTTAGTTTTTTTAGATTTTTCTACCTGGATTATTGAGCATGCATCAAGAAACATTGTTGGGTTGAAAAAAACAGCATAAAACTTAATAAATTGAAGATGTTCAATATTAGGTCATTCTTTTACACTGGTTTGTTGTTTTTGAGAAAGAGTAGTTTCATAAGCACGGGAAATTGATTTTAAAACAGCGCCCACGTTTGGAGAGCCATTAGCCTCGCCTGGATTAAGACCTCTACCCTTTTCTCCATACTCTGTGACTGATGTCGCAGCTCATAAGAAGCTAACTGTTCCTTCTCCGACCTCACCTTCCTAACAGGCGTAACTTTCGTGGGCCATACTTGTCCATGACGATGCCCAGGGGCAGGGTTATGGCTGACAGCAGGAAGGAGCCCACAGTGAAGGCCAGGTTCAGCATCTCGTCCTGGTCCTTGCAGATGGGCCAGTCATTCATCAGCAGGAACTCCTCTGCTGCGTCATCAGGCTCCAAGCTGGATGAGTTGGTGATGTTAAGACCAGAGCTGTTATCTAGGTGGATGAAAACAGAGCAGAGAAAAGGAAAATGCATGAAAGCTGCTTTTATATTTTAAATAAAGAGGTCCGCACCCTGCTGGCAACCAGGAACACTGCCTTCAAGTCTGGAAACACAGAGGAACTGAGAAAGAGCAGGAAAGAACTGGTTGCTGGCATTAAGAGGGCCAAGGCCGAATATGCACAGAGGATCGAGGGACAGTTCACCTCACAAGACCCACGGAGCATGTGGAAGGGCATCAAATGCATAACAGATTACAAAGGCAAGAGCAAACAATGCCCCAAGGACCCATCTCTGCCTGATGCCCTCAATAAGTTTTATGCACGTTTTGAAGACCCAAACAGACCAGCTAGCACCAGACTCACCTCATCACCAGATGAAGAGCATCTCAGAGTGACCGCAGCAGAAGTGAGAGGCAGTCTCAGAAGGATCAACCCTCATAAAGCAACCGGACCAGACAACATCCCAGGGAAAGTTCTGAAGGAATGTGCGGACCAGCTCTGTGAGGTGCTGGCTGACATCTTCACCACCTCACTTGCACTGGAGTCAGTTCCCACCTGCCTGAAGACCGCCACCATCATCCCAGTTCCAAAGAGCTCCACAGTGACTGGTCTGAATGACTATAGACCGGTGGCCCTCACCCCGATAGTCGCTAAATGTTTTGAGAAACTGGTCATGTCCCACATCAAGACAACCGTCAACATCAACGAGGACCCTCATCAATATGCATACCGCGAGAACCGATCAACAGAGGACGCCATTTCTTCCGTGGTCCACACTGCTCTCACCCACCTGGATCAGAAGGACTCATACGTGCGTCTGCTCTTTGTGGACTTCACATCTGCCTTCAACACCATGATCCCCCAAACTCTGATAGACAAACTATCTACACTTGGACTAAGCCCCTCTATTTGTAACTGGGTACTAGACTTCTTAACAGACAGACCACAGTCCGTGAAGATCCACAACTTCTCCTCCTCCACCATAACCCTCAGCACTGGCTCTCCTCAAGGATGTGTGCTGAGCCCTCTTCTGTTCACTCTGCTCACATATGATTGTACAGCCACACATCCAGGCTGTCAAAAGTTTGCAGATGACTTGTGGTGGTGGGATGCATCACAAACAATGACGAGTCCAGCTACAGACAGGAGGTGGAACACCTGGAGAGCTGGTGCAAAGAGAATAATCTTCACATGAATGTGAAGAAGACAAAGGAGATGATTGTGGACTACATACACACCCACACCCCACTGAAAATAGGTGGATCTGCGGTGGAAGTGGTCTCCAGCTACAAATACTTGGGTGTACACTTGAATGATAACCTCAGCTGGAGCAACAACACCACCAGCCTGATCAAGAAAGGTCATCAGAGACTCTACTTCCTCAGACGGCTGAGACGTGCTGGTCTGAGCAGCCCAGTTCTCACCTCGTTCTACAGGTGTGCAGTGGAGAGCATCCTGTGCTCCAGCATCAACGTGTGGCATGGAGGCTGCACAGTTGCAGAGAGGAAAGCTCTACAGAGAGTGGTGAAGGCTGCACAGAAGATGTTGGAGTCAGTCTCCCCACCATCACAGACATTTACACCTCCAGATGCAGGAAAAGAGCCACCTGCATCATGAAAGACCTCACTCACCCAGCACACTCACTCTTTGCCCCACTCCCCTCAGGACGGAGGTTGAGGAGCATCAAATGTAGAACCACTAGACTGAGGAACAGCTTCTACCCTGAGGCTGTTAGACTCATGAATAAATAAATAATAAGAATAAACACTGCAAAATATCACATCATGCTGATGCTGATCTGTTTTCTTGTTGCTGTGTTCATCTGTGACCATCTGCTCATACAGACTCATGTTCGTGCTGCTGTTTATAATGATGTTTTTCTACTACATTAGGGCTTAGTGTATTACTAGTTGATGTTTTCTTAGTTAATCCTAGATGTTATTACTGTTTTTCTCTTACATTTTGTTGTTGGATGTAACTGGGACCCTGTGTACATAATCTCATTTTCATCACATGTACCACATGCGGTGCAAATGACAATAAAGACTCTCGACTCTGACTCTGATAATGAAAGCCTAATGCTCCTTGAAGGAGCGCACATCACTCACAATCATTCAGATCAGAGTTTAAGACTAAGATCATCTCATGTGGATAAATAATGGGGATGTAGCTGTTGTGGTCGAACCTGTGCAGTCTCATGCACCATTGTGAGCTCAGAGTATGGGTTGTGTATGACTCTCAGCTACTCCTAAAATAATATCTCCATCTGGATCATACTATAGATAAATCAATGTGTGGGATGTTTTCTGACCATCCGACAATAAGAACCTGGGGGTGTGCTCTGTAGACATCTTGGTGTCCTTTAAAATGATTAGGTTTCAGGTATTTGACCAGGACGTATTGCTGATGTTGCTCACTGAAGCTTGAACCTCTCACCTCCTGCCCCCTGACTGTCTTGGAGGAGCGGACTTGAAAAGTCAAGTAAACAAACGAGACCGCTCGGGGTAAACAGGAACCAGGAATAGTCCAAGCTGAATCTTGGCACGGAGGATGGGAACTCTCCGTGACGGCCTCGCTCCCTCTGCTGAATCACTGGTAAACACAGTCCAGTGAGTTCACTGGTAAACACAGTCCAGTGAGTCCACTGGTAAACATAGTCCAGTGAGTTCACTGGTAAACACAGTCCAGTGAGTTCACTGGTAAACACAGTCCAGTGAGTTCACTGGTAAACACAGTCCAGTGAGTTCACTGGTAAACACAGTCCAGTGAGTTCACTGGTAAACACAGTCCAGTGAGTCCACTGGTAAACACAGTCCAGTGAGTCCACTGGTAAACACAGTCCAGTGAGTCCACTGGTAAACACAGTCCAGTGAGTCCACTGGTAAACACAGTCCAGTGAGTTCACTGGTAAACACAGTCCAGTGAGTTCACTGGTAAACACAGTCCAGTGAGTTCACTGGTAAACACAGTCCAGTGAGTTCACTGGTAAACACAGTCCAGTGAGTTCACTGGTAAACACAGTCCAGTGAGTTCACTGGTAAACACAGTCCAGTGAGTTCACTGGTAAACACAGTCCAGTGAGTCCACTGGTAAACACAGTCCAGTGAGTCCACTGGTAAACACAGTCCAGTGAGTTCACTGGTAAACACAGTCCAGTGAGTCCACTGGTAAACACAGTCCAGTGAGTCCACTGGTAAACACAGTCCAGTGAGTCCACTGGTAAACACAGTCCAGTGAGTTCACTGGTAAACACAGTCCAGTGAGTTCACTGGTAAACACAGTCCAGTGAGTTCACTGGTAAACACAGTCCAGTGAGTTCACTGGTAAACACAGTCCAGTGAGTTCACTGGTAAACACAGTCCAGTGAGTTCACTGGTAAACACAGTCCAGTGAGTTCACTGGTAAACACAGTCCAGTGAGTCCACTGGTAAACACAGTCCAGTGAGTTCACTGGTAAACACAGTCCAGTGAGTCCACTGGTAAACACAGTCCAGTGAGTCCACTGGTAAACACAGTCCAGTGAGTCCACTGGTAAACACAGTCCAGTGAGTTCACTGGTAAACACAGTCCAGTGAGTTCACTGGTAAACACAGTCCAGTGAGTTCACTGGTAAACACAGTCCAGTGAGTCCACTGGTAAACACAGTCCAGTGAGTTCACTGGTAAACACAGTCCAGTGAGTTCACTGGTAAACACAGTCCAGTGAGTCCACTGGTAAACACAGTCCAGTGAGTTCACTGGTAAACACAGTCCAGTGAGTCCACTGGTAAACACAGTCCAGTGAGTCCACTGGTAAACACAGTCCAGTGAGTCCACTGGTAAACACAGTCCAGTGAGTTCACTGGTAAACACAGTCCAGTGAGTTCACTGGTAAACACAGTCCAGTGAGTTCACTGGTAAACACAGTCCAGTGAGTCCACTGGTAAACACAGTCCAGTGAGTTCACTGGTAAACACAGTCCAGTGAGTTCACTGGTAAACACAGTCCAGTGAGTCCACTGGTAAACACAGTCCAGTGAGTTCACTGGTAAACACAGTCCAGTGAGTTCACTGGTAAACACAGTCCAGTGAGTCCACTGGTAAACACAGTCCAGTGAGTCCACTGGTAAACACAGTCCAGTGAGTTCACTGGTAAACACAGTCCAGTGAGTTCACTGGTAAACACAGTCCAGTGAGTCCACTGGTAAACACAGTCCAGTGAGTCCACTGGTAAACACAGTCCAGTGAGTTCACTGGTAAACACAGTCCAGTGAGTTCACTGGTAAACACAGTCCAGTGAGTCCACTGGTAAACACAGTCCAGTGAGTCCACTGGTAAACACAGTCCAGTGAGTCCACTGGTAAACACAGTCCAGTGAGTTCACTGGTAAACACAGTCCAGTGAGTCCACTGGTAAACACAGTCCAGTGAGTCCACTGGTAAACACAGTCCAGTGAGTCCACTGGTAAACACAGTCCAGTGAGTCCACTGGTAAACACAGTCCAGTGAGTTCACTGGTAAACACAGTCCAGTGAGTTCACTGGTAAACACAGTCCAGTGAGTTCACTGGTAAACACAGTCCAGTGAGTTCACTGGTAAACACAGTCCAGTGAGTTCACTGGTAAACACAGTCCAGTGAGTTCACTGGTAAACACAGTCCAGTGAGTCCACTGGTAAACACAGTCCAGTGAGTCCACTGGTAAACACAGTCCAGTGAGTCCACTGGTAAACACAGTCCAGTGAGTTCCACTGGTAAACACAGTCCAGTGAGTCCACTGGTAAACACAGTCCAGTGAGTTCACTGGTAAACACAGTCCAGTGAGTCCACTGGTAAACACAGTCCAGTGAGTTCACTGGTAAACACAGTCCAGTGAGTCCACTGGTAAACACAGTCCAGTGAGTTCACTGGTAAACACAGTCCAGTGAGTCCACTGGTAAACACAGTCCAGTGAGTTCACTGGTAAACACAGTCCAGTGAGTTCACTGGTAAACACAGTCCAGTGAGTTCACTGGTAAACACAGTCCAGTGAGTTCACTGGTAAACACAGTCCAGTGAGTTCACTGGTAAACACAGTCCAGTGAGTTCACTGGTAAACACAGTCCAGTGAGTTCACTGGTAAACACAGTCCAGTGAGTTCACTGGTAAACACAGTCCAGTGAGTTCACTGGTAAACACAGTCCAGTGAGTTCACTGGTAAACACAGTCCAGTGAGTTCACTGGTAAACACAGTCCAGTGAGTTCACTGGTAAACACAGTCCAGTGAGTTCACTGGTAAACACAGTCCAGTGAGTTCACTGGTAAACACAGTCCAGTGAGTCCACTGGTAAACACAGTCCAGTGAGTCCACTGGTAAACACAGTCCAGTGAGTTCACTGGTAAACACAGTCCAGTGAGTCCACTGGTAAACACAGTCCAGTGAGTTCACTGGTAAACACAGTCCAGTGAGTCCACTGGTAAACACAGTCCAGTGAGTCCACTGGTAAACACAGTCCAGTGAGTCCACTGGTAAACACAGTCCAGTGAGTTCACTGGTAAACACAGTCCAGTGAGTCCACTGGTAAACACAGTCCAGTGAGTTCACTGGTAAACACAGTCCAGTGAGTCCACTGGTAAACACAGTCCAGTGAGTCCACTGGTAAACACAGTCCAATGAGTTCACTGGTAAACACAGTCCAGTGAGTCCACTGGTAAACAGAGTCCAGTGAGTTCACTGGTAAACAAAGTCCAGTGAGTCCACTGGTAAACACAGTCCAGTGAGTTCACTGGAAGTCTATTCTAGACTCTGTCAGACTGTTGATATGAACAGAGACAACAAAGAGCTGCGATAAGAAACCAGCTCATCGTTCACCTGGTTGACTGTCAGAATGCCAGACAGACGGAACAGAGATGCAGCAGTTTCACATCAGGACGGAACAAGAACCACTTTGTTTAGAAGTGTGTGCATGTAGAAGTGTGTGTGCGTGAACGTGGACAGCAGCAGCTAAAGTCTCTGCAGTAACTAATAAGCAGCATGACTCAGAGTTGGTGTCCCCCTGCACTCATTTGGGGAGTTCATCTTTGCCTTTTGCTGATTCAGCTCACAGTAAAACACGACACAAAGGTGTTGAGGGTAGTTTTCTGGACAAGGGCTCGAGGGTGGATTGAACAGGAAGCCACCGTGTCGTATGAAAGGTGTGGAGAGCTGCATGGACACAAAGCAACAGGAACATCAGCTGACTGCAGTGCTACTCAGACTCATGGAAGGGTGTGAGGACACGGGACTTAATGAGACCGAGCTAAATGTGTAAGATCACACATCAGGACTCAGCAAAGACCGCAACAATAATTTCTTCCCTGGCAAACCATCAGCAGTCATCATAATAGAAGTCACAGCTGGAACTTCACCAACTGAAAACAGGTCAGGAGGTTGAGAACATCAACAATGGTGCTCACGAGGACACAGCTAAAGTCTCCCAACAACTCTACAGTCATGCTCAGTTTTCATTTTGGAGTTCGAACTCCTAAAAAGTAGAACAAGATGAGCTCATTTACATACAAGTACATACAGTATATGATCAGTTGTATTACTGGTACATCAGGAAGAACCAGAGGATTACTTCAACTGGTGGGACTCATGCTCTGGAGAGGACTGAGGTTTGGGCAAAAGTCTCATGCAGACCAGGTAACAAGTGTGAGGGTTTATGAACTTGTGCTTTAGAACAATAAGAAGTTTTCTTCCTGCATGGACTGGAGGTGTACTGGGAACATGTGGATGGCCAGGCCAACTGCAGTCTGTCCCTCAGAGACTAATCAGATGGCTGCAGCAAACCTGAGTCAGCAAGGAAAGAACTTTACACACACGCATGCATGTACAACCTTCTTTGAAAAGTTTCCTTTACGTGTGTTTCTCAACATGTCCTTCTCTTGTACACAAACGGATCTGATTGGTCTCAGACAAGCCGTCCAGTGATCAAGCAGCAGTTTTCATTAAAGAGCTGTCGTGTTCAGAGTGTGAGTTGTGAAGGATCCTCAGCTACACTCAATTTGTCTAACTGACTGTTTTACAGATGTCGTCGTGTTTTCAGAGGTCAATTGGCTGTGGCAGCCATCTTGAATCGGGCTGGCTGTAGAAGTTAATGAGATAAACAGTGAGTGACAACTTTCTGGGAGTTTTATATAAAGAATCCTCCTGAGGCTTGGCAACAGAAACACACACAGTCACAAGAACATGGACAAAAACATTATCATTCACTTTTACCCTTTGATGGTGCGTGATAATTTAAAGAAGCCTCTGCACTTATGGAGGGATTATATCATCTCTGTGGTGTGAGAATATTTTGCAATCACTAGAAGGAGATGGAGAGAGTCTAAGCTCAGGTAAGAGGCTGAACATGGATGGATGGATGGATGGATGGATGGATGGATGGTTGGATGGATGATGGAATGGATGGTTGTATGGATGGTTGTATGACTGGATGAATGATTGGATGGATGGATGGATGGATGGTTGGTTGGTTGAATGGATGGAAATCTTTGCGAGTCTTGAGTAAATGATGAATTAGCAGTGAGTAAAGTCAAATTGTTATTTTTCAGACACTGTGAAGCCTCCAGTACACAGAGCTGTGTACTGCAGTACACAGGGCTGTGTACTGCAGTACACAGGGCTGTGTACTGCAGTACACAGGGCTGTGTACTGCAGTACATAGAGCTGTACTGGGGGCTGCAGGTGTTTCATGTTTGTCTTGTTCAGTCAACAGAAACACAGAGACTGAAGCAGCTTGTTGTTATTGACCTGTCAATCATGTGCTCGTCTTCAGAGCTCCACCAACAGAACTGTTCTGCTGTTGTTCTGTTGACGTCCTGTCCAGAACCAGAACCAGAACCAGCCCTGTGGTCCTGTGCTTTGATGTTTGCACACAAAGCTTGGTTAATGAAGCTCCTGTAAGTGCAGCAGCTCTCCATCATGTTTGATCAGAGAGCAGGACACAATGAAATATTCTGCTTCGTCCTCCTGCTGTTGTGTTGTTGTGCTGGAGTCTTTTAGAACAGGTTATGAAACCTGTTCATGTGATAAGATGTTTCCTACAAACAAACAAAAAAGTGACATCAGCAACGATCCTCCATGTTTGTCACGGTCCTACTGAACAAATGATATTTAGAGGTGAACGTTTGGCAAAAACACTTGTCGGTTCGTTGTTTGTGCCCTCACCCTCCTTCCCGTGCGTCACAATGACCCACAAATGTTCAGTTCTAAGACTGAGACCTCGTGGTCGTGTTGACCCAGAGGTAGCAGGAGGGCTGCACGTCCATAAATCTCACAGCCGCACAGCAGAAGCTGCAATCAGCTGGTTGAACATTGTTGTTGTCATGCAATCAGCTGGTTGAACATTGTTGTTGTCATGCAATCAGCTGGTTGAACATTGTTGTTGTCATGCAATCAGCTGGTTGAACATTGTTGTTGTCATGCAATCAGCTGGTTGAACATTGTTGTTGTCATGCAATCAGCTGGTTGAACATTGTTGTTGTCATGCAATCAGCTGGTTGAACATTGTTGTTGTCATGCAATCAGCTGGTTGAACATTGTTGTTGTCATGCAATCAGCTGGTTGAACATTGTTGTTGTCATGCAATCAGCTGGTTGAACATTGTTGTTGTCATGCAATCAGCTGGTTGAACATTGTTGTTGTCATGCAATCAGCTGGTTGAACATTGTTGTTGTCATGTAATCAGCTGGTTGAACATTGTTGTTGTCATGCAATCAGCTGGTTGAACATTGTTGTTGTCATGCAATCAGCTGGTTGAACATTGTTGTTGTCATGCAATCAGCTGGTTGAACATTGTTGTTGTCATGTAATCAGCTGGTTGAACATTGTTGTTGTCATGCAATCAGCTGGTTGAACATTGTTGTTGTCATGCAATCAGCTGGTTGAACATTGTTGTTGTCATGCAATCAGCTGGTTGAACATTGTTGTTGTCATGTAATCAGCTGGTTGAACATTGTTGTTGTCATGTAATCAGCTGGTTGAACATTGTTGTTGTCATGCAATCAGCTGGTTGAACATTGTTGTTGTCATGCAATCAGCTGGTTGAACATTGTTGTTGTCATGCAATCAGCTGGTTGAACATTGTTGTTGTCATGTAATCAGCTGGTTGAACATTGTTGTTGTCATGTAATCAGCTGGTTGAACATTGTTGTTGTCATGCAATCAGCTGGTTGAACATTGTTGTTGTCATGCAATCAGCTGGTTGAACATTGTTGTTGTCATGCAATCAGCTGGTTGAACATTGTTGTTGTCATGCAATCAGCTGGTTGAACATTGTTGTTGTCATGCAATCAGCTGGTTGAACATTGTTGTTGTCATGTAATCAGCTGGTTGAACATTGTTGTTGTCATGCAATCAGCTGGTTGAACATTGTTGTTGTCATGCAATCAGCTGGTTGAACATTGTTGTTGTCATGCAATCAGCTGGTTGAACATTGTTGTTGTCATGCAATCAGCTGGTTGAACATTGTTGTTGTCATGCAATCAGCTGGTTGAACATTGTTGTTGTCATGCAATCAGCTGGTTGAACATTGTTGTTGTCATGCAATCAGCTGGTTGAACATTGTTGTTGTCATGCAATCAGCTGGTTGAACATTGTTGTTGTCATGCAATCAGCTGGTTGAACATTGTTGTTGTCATGCAATCAGCTGGTTGAACATTGTTGTTGTCATGTAATCAGCTGGTTGAACATTGTTGTTGTCATGTAATCAGCTGGTTGAACATTGTTGTTGTCATGCAATCAGCTGGTTGAACATTGTTGTTGTCATGCAATCAGCTGGTTGAACATTGTTGTTGTCATGCAATCAGCTGGTTGAACATTGTTGTTGTCATGCAATCAGCTGGTTGAACATTGTTGTTGTCATGCAATCAGCTGGTTGAACATTGTTGTTGTCATGCAATCAGCTGGTTGAACATTGTTGTTGTCATGCAATCAGCTGGTTGAACATTGTTGTTGTCATGCAATCAGCTGGTTGAACATTGTTGTTGTCATGCAATCAGCTGGTTGAACATTGTTGTTGTCATGCAATCAGCTGGTTGAACATTGTTGTTGTCATGTAATCAGCTGGTTGAACATTGTTGTTGTCATGCAATCAGCTGGTTGAACATTGTTGTTGTCATGCAATCAGCTGGTTGAACATTGTTGTTGTCATGCAATCAGCTGGTTGAACATTGTTGTTGTCATGCAATCAGCTGGTTGAACATTGTTGTTGTCATGTAATCAGCTGGTTGAACATTGTTGTTGTCATGCAATCAGCTGGTTGAACATTGTTGTTGTCATGCAATCAGCTGGTTGAACATTGTTGTTGTCATGCAATCAGCTGGTTGAACATTGTTGTTGTCATACAATCAGCTGGTTGAACATTGTTGTTGTCAGCAGCTCAGAGGTTCCCAGCATGTCTCACAACAACAACTGATGAGATCCAGGCTGCTTGTGTTTGTTGGTCCATCCAAACAGCTCAAGATGAATCAGAACCATCAAGTTCTTCTAAGGGTTGACAGTAAACATCTGTCTAGAGGTGACGAACAGCTGCAAGAGGATTAGCAGTTGTACTGTCGTTAAAGACGAGCTGTGTTCAAATGAAACACAGATATCACTGAGGAGGACTCACTGTGCCCACCCCCGAGAAGAGACAAGCTGAAAGATACACTGTACGTGTGCATGTGTGTGTCATACTGCACATGAAGGCATGATCATCATCTAGGGCCTAGATGATGATCATGCCGGTATAACAACCTTGAGCAAAAGTACCACAGATCCTGGCGTTAAAGTTGAAAATGATTTATTTGCTTTTATTAAAATTAAAATAAAGAATTTATTGTTACTTTTACTGCCCAAATGATGTAAATTTTACTTAACGATGATTATTTTATAGGTAGTTTGTTGCTGTTATTCTGCAGAGCGAGCACATGAAACACTGCTCGGTGCTCCATGTGACCAAAGAGACAGAAAACAACAACTGGATTTATTCTGTACGACTGGTATGATGGAAAATGAGTTCTTTTGACATCGTGACTTTTTAACACCGTGTTAAAATCAGTAACCAGCACATGTGACATACACAAGCTGAGTCAGTGGCAGCTTAGAAAACTATAAGAAGAAAGAAGAGTCAGGACTTGACTACACAGTGGAAGAATGTGACAAACATCTTGTGATCATGTGACTAAGAAGTCAAGTGGACAGACCTGGTCTTGTGCACAGGTAAGAGTAGAAGCCCTCAGACTTGAGCATGATGAGCAGGGACGACCAGCCGAGCAGCACGGCAGAGAAAAACAGATTCTCAATCACCGCTGTGACAGCCATCCACCAGCGACGGGAAAAGGCCGTGGCCAGCGTGGGAGCCATGTCTGCTGCTGGTGTAGTGGAGCACTGGTCCCAATGCTGCTACTGGTGTAGTGGAGCACTGGTCCCAATGCTGCTACTGGTGTAGTGGAGCACTGGTCCCAATGCTGCTACTGGTGTAGTGGAGCACTGGTCCCAATGCTGCTGGTGCCTTCAACACAAGAATAAAAGTAGTCATGAGGTCCTAGTGTTCCTGCATATCAATCAAAACTTTATTTCAGACGCATTTTGCCTCTATAACAACATCAACTACTACCTCATACATATACTGTGTACATTGACTCATACGCTGCTTTGCCACTTTGCAAATGTCAATGCTAGAAACCTTTAGTTTATTTTAGTTATACTTTTTATACTCTTTTTTTTGTGCTAGTATGCAAAAACTCAGGACAGTATTATGTTCATTAAATGTTTAATGTTTTAGTTTTAGAGTTGGTGTGGATTTTCATGCTCTTGCACCGCTATGCAAAAAAAAACTCAGGACAGTGTTAGTTTTACTATTTTATGCTTATGTCTATTATTATATGTTTCAGTGTTTCAATGTTTAGATGTTTACTGTTGCACCGAGGGACTGAGAGAAACGCAATTTCGGTCCTGTGTATGTCCTGTACAGTACATATTGCAGATCTGACAATAAAGTTGACTTTGACTTTGATATGGTCCATAGTAACAAAACAACCACCACCAAATAAAATAAAATAAAGATAACATCAAAAAGACACAGTAAAAATAGAATGACATGATGACATCACAGTTATTAAACTATTTTAGATATGTTAGTGTTAACTTAACAAATTAACACATACAGACATGTGCTGCAATAATAAAAATGATAATAATAACAACAATAACAAATAATAAATATAATATGATAATTGACAGAACTGACAGCATTTAGTCTATTTTGTATTAAAGTTGCTTCAAGTATACTGTATAACTATGATAGTCACTGAAATAATAGAGCTAAAGCTGCTTGACTGTTCAATAAAGAGTTCTTGGTGACTGTTTCAGGAACAACCACTTCCAGTTCTTTGTTCTGGGCGCGTGAAGATGAAGAGACAACTGAAACAAACAACTAAGCCCCGCCTCTAAGTTCCAATAAGCCCGCCTACTCCTACA
>JBBPBX010078089.1:0-16710 GCA_038048925.1 Garcialebias charrua | reverse complement strand
TATATATATATATAATATATATATATATATATATATATATATATATATATATATATATATATATATATATATATATATATATACAGGTAGTCCCCGATTTACGAGCGAGATCCGTTACAACGAGGCGCTCGTAAACCGGAAATCTCGTAATTTGGAACGGCCGCCATGTCTCTCGTAAATCCGGAATTTCGCTCGTAAATTGGAACGGTTTCGCTAGCGCGACTACAAACACTCTATTTTCATCCAAAAACTGCTTATGAGTGCATAAAAATGATCGGAAACGTGTGTCCATATGTTTAACTAACTAACTGTGGTGAAAAAACACATGAAAACTCAGTATTTTTTGCGTTTTTTCCAAAAATTCGCCAGCTCGTAAGTCTGGAACCTCGTAGATCAGAGCGCTCGTAATTCGGGGACTACCTGTATATATATATATATATATATATATATATATATATATATATATATACATATATATATATATACATATATACAGTATATACCATACCAGTTTATTTATAAAGCACTTAAAAATACAGCATCAGCCGTCCGAAGTGTTGTACAAGAACAAAAACAAGCACAAAACAATAAAAACAATCATATAAATAATCAGAACATCACAAGTAAAATAATACAACATTAAAACAGATGTGAACTCCATCCATCCATCAATCAATTTTTTTCTGCTTATCCTGGGTCCGTGAGGATCCGTTTTGGTGGCCTTAAAATCGCTTCTCTGTTTTTTGCAGATGATGTGGTTCTATTGGCTTCATCAGATTGTGATCTACAGCTTTCGCTGGAGCGGTATGCAGACGAGTGTGATATGGCCGGGATGAGGATCAGTTCCTCCAAATCCGAGGCCATGGTCTTCAGCCGGAAAAGGGTAGAGATGTTAACTCACTCTGGGTTAAAAGCCAATGAAAAAATGTGTTTTTAAACGAGTTTTAAAAACAGAGATTGATGGGGCTTGCCTGACCTTCAGTGGCAGCTCATTCCACAATTTAGGAGCCAGAGCTGAAAAAGCTCAGTCTCCTCTGGTTTATAAAAGGTTTTCGGGACTGCTAAAAGCATCTGGTCAGTGGATCTAAGAGCACGTGATGGCACATAAAGGTGAAGCAGTTCAGACAGATAAGAGGGACTAAAACCATTCAAAGACTTAACAAACAATAAAACTTTAAAATGGATTCAAAACTGGACAGGAAGCCAATGAAGGGACATTAAAACTGGAGTGATATGCTCACTTCTGCCTGTACCAGACAAAAATCGTGCAGCAGCATTCTGTACCAGCTGCAACCGTGAGAGCGAGGCCTTATTTACTCCGATCAGAAGAGAGTTACAATAATCCAGCCGTGAAGTAATAAAAGCGTGGATTACTGTCTCTAAGTGGTGTCTAGAAAGGAGGGGCTTGATTTTTGACAGGCGCCTCAGATGAAAGAACGAGGACTTAACCATGCTGTTGATGTGACAGTCCAGTTTCAGGCAGGGGTCAATTTTCACTCCTAGATTTGTCACAATCGACTTTTCATATGGGGCCAAAGAGGAAAAATCAAAAGTGGTGGGACTGTCAGGAGCACTAGATTTAAAGACCATAACCTCGGTCTTTTTATCATTAAAATGGAGGAAATTAAGTGCCATCCACCCTCTAATGTCACCAAGACAGTCCAGAAGAGACTGCGTGGAGCCATTTTGTTTTACAGGAAAATAGACTTGACAGTCATCCGCATACAAATGAAACTGCACACCATGCTTTCTGAAAATAGAACCGAGTGGCAGAAGGTAAAGTGAGAAGAGAAGAGGACCAAGGATAGATCCCTGGGGTACACCCCAGGGGAGGGCAGCAGATGCAGAGGTAAAATTATCAATCTTCACACTGAAACTTCGATTTGAAAGGTAGGACCTAAACCACTGCAGAGCTGAGCCAGTGATGCCCACCCATTGCTCCAATCTGGCGATAAGAATTTCATGGTCGACTGTGTCAAAAGCAGCTGTTAAATCTAAAAGCACAAGTAAAACACAGTTTCCAGAATCCAGCGATAAAAATATGTCATTAAAAACCCTTAAAAGAGCAGATTCAGTGCTATGGTAGGTTTTAAAACCAGACTGGAAGACCTCCAAAATTTTAAATTCATCCAAAAAGTCCTTCAGCTGGGTGTAAACAACTTTTTCCAATATTTTTGAGATAAAAGGTAACTTTGAAATTGGCCTAAAGTTGGACAAAGAGGTAGGATCAAGGCCAGGTTTTTTCAATAATGGCTGAACCACAGCATGTCTAAAATTGCTTGGTACCACGCTAAACATCAAGCTGCTATTGATCAAATTTAGGACAAAGGAGCCAACTGTAGGAAATACCTCCTTAAGAAAACAGGAGGTACAACATCAAGGGGGAACCTGATGGTTTCATACTGATGACCATTTTCTCTAGGTAGGAGAGAGAAATAGGCTCCAGATGATCAAAAAGTGCAGGACAGGGGACCAGGATGGAAGGGTCATGGGAAGGAAAAGAAATACAAGCCCTAATGTTCGTAACTTTGTCCAAAAAATTTTGAAGGAACTTGTCACAAAGTTCTTTAGATGCTTCAAGAGGAACCAGTTCATGTGAATTGAGGACAGTGTTGATAGTATCATAAAGAACACAGTGATTGTGAGAGTTGGCAACAATAATGTCAGAGAAATATTTGGCTCTGGCTGTTTTTACAGCTTGTTGATAGCGACGCCAACTCTCTCTCAGCATATCAAATGAGACTTGGAGACCATTCTTTCTCCATTTGCGTTCATTTTTCCTGTATACCTGCCTAATGGCACCGGTATGGTCGCTCAACCACGGGTCAGATTTAGGCTTTGAACGCCTAGTTTTAATTGGGGCCACATCATTCAGAACAGTGTTGCATAAAGAATCAAAATGTAGTGAAAGCTCCTCAATGCTGAGAGACACAGAGAGCTGTGAATCTAAATGATTAAAGGCAGTGGAAAAATGAGCAGCAGTGGATGAGTTAAAAACACGGCAGCTTCGAGCAAGAGCACAGGGTTTAACAGCTTTAGAAACAGGAATAAACTCAAATAAAACTGGCATGTGGTCTGAAAACAATGCATCACCAATTTCCAAGTTTAAAATAGACAAATCATAAGATAAGACAAGGTCGAGGGTGTGCGTACGTTCATGGGTTGGGCCCTTCATTGATTGAGTGAGTCCAAATGCATCCACTAAATCTAAAAAATCCTTCACCAGCGGCTTTCCAGAGCTGCACACCGGGATATTAAAGTCTCCTAAAAATAAAATTTGCTCATATTTGGACATGTAATCACTCAAAAAATCAGAAAAGTCCCATATGAAGTCCTTATTATATTTAGGAGGCCTGTAGATGACTGCGCAAAGCAGCGGAGGAGCGTAGCCGAGCTCAAACATGCTTAGTCCAAAAGAAGAAAACGCAGTTGGGGGGGAACAGTTGCTTACAGTCAAAACATGATTTATAAATGACAGCCAAACCTCCTCCACCACCCGAGGGCCTTGGGGTATTAAAATACGAGCAGCCATGGGGTAAATATTCTGAGAAAAAACTGGACTCACCCGGAGAAATCCAAGTTTCCGTCACAGAGAGAAAGTTCAAACCCTGGGATGAATAAAAATCCTTCAGAATAAAAGTTTTGTTTGCAACAGACCTCGCGTTTACCAGACCCATCCTGATGGGAACTGGGTCTGGCGATGTAGCAGAAGAATTAATCCGAGAAATGTGTCGCAGATATCCAAGGTTGGCATGCCGCCAGCGCAGATGTGGAGGAGTGAGACGTGGAGGAAAGAAGTGTTGATCCGAGTCGACAACAGGTACCAGCCAGGAATCAACAGGGTCCAAGGATCACCACGAAGCATGCAGACCAGGAAATGATCCAATCTGGGACAGGAATACTCCTGGAGAACTTGCCCAAACAGTCCTCAGCCTCACCAAGAGCCCACCGCATTTACCTCGACGCCTGTGACGTGTTCTCCGGTGAGTGTAGTGTGTTGCCCGGCACAGGCATGATGGAACTCTGGCCAACAGCGGGGGCAAAGAATCGTGCTTTTCATGACGATGTAAAATTTTAGCAGCAAGCAGACAAAGCCCAAAAAGGGGTTGGCGATCATAAACCAGTAGAGAGTCCACATCATAAAAGCATAGAAACAATAATAATAAGAAAAGACACAGAGAGTGGCAGACGAGTTGCCCAACACACTGGCGCCATCTTGCCACGTCCAATATGTATATATATACATATATATATACATATACATATATATATATACACATATATATATATACACATATATATATATATACATATATATATATACATATACATATATATACACATACATATATATATATACATATACATATATATACACATACATATATATATATACATATACATATATATATACATATATACATACATACATACATACATACATACATACATACATACATACATACATACATATACCTAAGCATACATGTACAGTATATTGTGAAGGAAAAATAAATAATATTTGTAATGTCTGTGTTCTAATTTAGCAGACATCACCTGCTTTCGGGTCAGGGAAAGAGAGCTTTTCTGTAAATTTTCATTTAGTACACCAGACCGGTGACATGTAATCAGTGTTTTATAAATATGAAGGAGATTGAAACTTCCTTCACTCACTCGGGGGCTGACTCTTTCATGTCTGTATTTTGACTGAGTTTCTTTGCAAAGATAAATAAACTTAATGACAAAGATCGTTTTCTCACCTCCTTATTTAACAGTCTTGATTAAATGTGCACATCTTTTTCAAACAGAAAAAAGATTGTTAGAGCAGAGTCTCATAAAATACACTTAAACTGTAGTTTTAATCATAAAAGGTGAACAAACTCAACCTTCTCATCACAAAACAACACATACCGCAGTTATCTAATGATGTGGGAAAGTAGAAGCTAAAGAGCCAAACAGCAAATAGATAAATCACAAGCAAGTTAATAAAATATTTAACAATACAGTACTATAGATTTAAACAAGACTGATTCATGATTCTAATGTTACCAAGTGTGTCTGATTAGTAATTAGACAAATTTAAAGTAGTATTTCTCCTTGACACATGCCAAGGACATTGGACATGTGCTTTTAACCCAAAAATATGTCAGAAAATGATAAAAGATGCACATTAATATTTTATCATCTTGGTTTTTGGAGATTTATTTGTGCCAACATATAATTTTAGTGGAACTCCTCTTCATAATAACAAATACATTCTACATTCTACATTCTACATTCAATACTGTTTACATTCTCTGTTTACATTTATTAATACTGTTTACTTTTATTACTACTGCTTACATGTAATTACTACTGTTTACATTTATTTACACTACTCTAATATCTACACCACTGCTGATACATATACAGTGTGCTCTGAACGGTCTTATTTAGGGATGCCCAATGTGCCTTACTGCATATGCCACTTTTTGCCTCTATAACAACATCAACTACTACCTCATACATATACTGTGTACATTAACTCATACGCTGCTTTGCCACTTTGCAAATGTCAATGCTAGAAACCTTTAGTTTATTTTAGTTATACTTTTTATACTCTTTTTTTATACTAGTATGCAAAAACTCAGGACAGTATTATGTTCATTAAATGTTTAATGTTTTAGTTTTAGAGTTGGTGTAAATTTTCATACTCTTATACCACTATGCAAAAAACTCAGGACAGTGTTAGTTTTACTATTTTATGCTTATGTCTATTATTATATGTTTCAGTGTTTCAATGTTTAGATGTTTACTGTTGCACCGAGGGACTGAGAGAAACGCAATTTCGGTCCTGTGTATGTCCTGTACTGTACATATTGCAGATCTGACAATAAAGTTAACTTTGACTTTGACTTTGAAATACAATGCATTTTATAAACCTAACTATTTAGTTTGTCAGAACCTATTATGAATTATTTTAGCTCACTTTTAGACATTTTTAGAAAAAATGCTGGTAGATTTATCATAAATATGTCACACATCACATTTAAATGGGAGCAACACCTTAAGTCCAGCATCAAGTGAAGAGTTGCATCTTAATTCTTATTCTGCAAAATGCTTTCCCAAACAACTTCTCCCAAATTAAAAACACAGATGTCAGTTTCCTGATGCATGCTCAAAAATCCAGGAAGAAAAAAAATCTAGCTGTTTGAAGGTTAAGTCAAATCATCTGGACGGACTTGTTCAGTCTTCTGGATAAAACATGAAACGTTTCAATCAAGATGATCCTGGTCCTTGACAGCCACTATCCTACATATTTTACTTGTTTCTCTAGTCCAACCACCCGCTTCGGATGTTATCAACCATAAAATGGGCGCTATCATCTGTTATCACCCCCATTCGTAGCGGTCAGATTGCCCTCCTGTACCTCCTAGGAGGTTTAGAAGTACGTTATCACTGTTACAAGCAATGACAGCAGGCTCCGTCTTTAGCTACGTGTTAAAGTTTCGAGTAAAGCCTCTGGCGTTACGTTTAGGGTCTTGGTTAGGTTTAGACACAAGGGTAAGGGGGTTAGGTTTAGGGTTAGTCCTCTGGGTCAGGTTTAGGAAAATGGTTACATAAGCTGAAAAACATGAAAACACTACATTTCCGGAATGCTTAGATTACCTCTTCATGTTGTCCAGAAGCCTGTTAATCCCACGTTGATCTTTGTCAGGTGGGCTGGAGCAAAGAGAAATTTAAAACATGCAGCATAGTGGCCCTCAAGAAACAGGATTGGACACCCCTGGTTCAACACAGTGGGGTAGATCCAGTAATGTCCCATACATGTAGGAAAGCTCTACAGATCTTAACAAGGTCATAGAAACAACCTAGTTGGGTGGTGATACCAAGCCAAACATGACCTTCTAGACAATTATGCTCATATGAGGCAAAGAGAGTGGTGCGTTTGTTATCTTACAAGGTCATGTAAATATGGTAATGTGCTACAGCTGCATGGTAGCACAGTTGGTAGAGCTGTTGCCTCTCAGAGAGAAGGTCACCAGATCAAATCTCGGCCGGGGTCCCTAGGTGTGAGTGAGATAGCGAATGTATCATGACTCTGCTTGTAATGTTGTAGAACCTATGTGCAGGTAAAAGTAAGTATACTGTATTTACAACCAAAGCAAAAAAGCTGACAAGGCAGCAAAACTTACAGGCAGATGACAGAGGAACAGAACATGAAGTACTCACAGGACAGGACAATGCACTGACCAAGAAGGAACACAGAGATGCTGATTTTATACAGACTCTAACGAGACATGACAAACACCTGGGGTGACTGAAACTGAAGACAGGTGTGACGAGAGCTGAACAACAAGGAAGAGGACACAGGGAAGTGGATGAAAACCGAAGAAGAAGTGGAAGAAAACAATTAAAGAAAAAAGAACGGAACCCAGAAAACCTCAGAGAAAGGTTGTTTGTCTCATTTGTCTCTATGTGTCCCTGTGATGGACTTGCAACCTGTCCAGGGTGTACCCACCTCTCACACAGTGACTGTTGGACATGGGTACCAGTGATCCCCATGATCTGAAAAGGAAAAAACTGTTAAAGATTCAAGATTTGTTCAACCTTTATATACACAGGATAGTATAAAGGAATCATTTACAAAAGAGACCTGTTTTTAACAAAGAACAATGACAACATTAGACAATCATGGTAAATGGTAAATGGAGCTTATTTATATAGCGCTTTCCAGCCCCCTGTGAGGAGCCCCAAAGCGCTTTACAATACCAGCCATCCAGTGGTGTAGTCTACGTGATACGTGGGTATACAGAGTATACCCACTAGAAAATCTCGAGAATTTCAGTATACCCACTAAACAGTTCCCAATGATATATTACATATGTATCACATCCAAACCCTGTCTCATTTTTCACCACTTTTATTGTCTGTCCAAACAGGTCTCACTTGTAAATGAGTCTTTGAGGCTCAATGTGACTCATCTATTTAAATAAAGGTTGAATGAATGAATGAACATATCATTAGGCATGCGTCATTGATATGGTAAATGGCAGTTAAACACTTCCGTAACAATCTATTGGTATACATGTACATTATCTTTTGGAATTTGGAAATGTTCAATATGTTTAAAAATCGAAATAAATTGATTACATTGTACCAACCAGTTTACTTTCGTTTCTAAGCACATTATACGGACCGACTGCGGTAAAGTTAGTTTTACGTTGGACATCGCGATCAGTGGCTTCAATGGTGTCCAACGCCGAACGTAAAACTAACTGCAGTATACCCACTACAAAAATGTAGACTACACCACTGCAGCCATCCACCCATTCATCATAACAAAAGCATATAAATTGGAAAAAAAATGGAAGAAAATGATGTAAAAAAAACGAAACAAAAACTGCTACATCATATAGCAATATAAAATACCTGTACTAAAAACAGGAACATGTCTGCATTGGTTTTTACCATGAACTTAGCAGATGTTTGAAGCCACTTAGAGAGGTCAAGGTCAAGAGCTTCAGATCGTTTTGCAAGAAATTCCAGGAAACAGGAACGGAGTAGGAGAAGTCCCTTTTGCCTAGTTGAGTCCTCACAGAGGGAACACTGCATGTGATAAGTACGGTGGCCGAGGGGTGCAAATGCGCCGCAAGAAGAGACGCTCTGCAATACGGTGGCCGAGGGGTGCAAACGCGCCGCAAGAAGAGACGCTCTGCAAACGGACGGCTGCAAATTTTAAAAAAGAGCTGCAAACAGAAAAAGCTACAACGGAAGTGCTCCAGACTACTAGGGGCAGTCGAACAAAGAACAAATCATAAAGCATATTATAGTTTTTGGAATGGCACTAGTTATTTGTGTATTTAAACTTATTTATTTTAAGAATATTTTACACTTATTCGAAACTATCTCATTGTATTTGTTTTAATACTTGCAGAAGAGCAACAATACAAGGATGCCAGGTTGGGTCAGTGGTCTAAGTCTTAGACTCTAAAAGATGTCTTGAGATGCGGGAGACCCGAGTTCGATCCCCAGTGTCGGAAATTTTGTGGTATTGCTTTCTTTTTTTAAGCCTTTTGTTTTGGATAGATCGAACCAAGCAACAACAACGATGTAGATGTATTTATCTATTCCACCCGATCTAGCCAAAAACAAAAGGCTTAAAAAAAGGAGGAAGGAAAAAGGAGGAAGTCTTTCGGACGAAAGACGAAACGTTTCTACAATTTTTTGCTTTGTTTTGTTTTTTTTGTTTTTTGAATGTCCAGAGGACCAGACTTAGCTTTTTTAGATTTTTCTACCTGGATTATTGAGCATGCATCAGGGTAAATAAGTTAAAATACACAAATAACTAGTGCCATTCTGAAAACTATAATATGCTTTATGATTTGTTCTTTGTTCGACTGCCCCTAGTGGTCTGGAGCACTTCCGTTGTAGCTTTTTCTATTTGCAGCCGTCTTTTTAAATTTGCAGCTGTTTTTTTAAATTTGCTGCTGTTTTTTTAAATTTGCAGCCGTGTTTAAAATTTGCAGCTGTTTTTTTAAATTTGCAGCTGTTTTTTTTTATTTGCAGCCGTGTTTAATTTTTTGTAGCACTTATCTCTTCTTGCAGCGCGTTTGCACCCCTCGGCCACCGTACACCGTAAAAAAAAAACTGTCGTTTTTACAGGAAAACGCTGGCAGCTGTGGTTACCAGAGTTTTCCTGTAAAAATTACGGGCACAACGTAATTAAATATACAGAGAAAATATGTAAATTAACTTACAGTGATTGACACTGTAAATTTACATTATTATTCTGTTAAGTCAACACAAATTAAATGTTAATTTTACATAGTTTTGTTCTACATAAGAAGACCCTTTCCTGTATTTCTGTTAATTTACATTATTAGTCTGTTAAGTCAACACAAATTAAATGTTAATTTTACATAGTTTTGTTCTACATAAGAAGATCCTTTCCTGTATTTCTGTTAATTTACATTATTAGTCTGTTAAGTTAACACAAATTAAATGTTAATTTTACATAGTTTTGTTCTACATAAGAAGACCCTTTCCTGTATTTCTGTTAATTTACATTATTAGTCTGTTAAGTCAACACAAATTAAATGTTAATTTTACATAGTTTTGTTCTACATAAGAAGACCCTTTCCTGTATTTTTTACCTCTAATAAATGTTTTTACTACATCAAAAACTGGCTAAATTTACTGGGAAATATCAACCAAAAAACTAATTTAAACTGGTAAAACCACAGTAAAATTTTGTATGTAAAATAATGGATATTTTGTGTTTTTTGTTCATCGCTAATAATAATCAAATTATATGGTGAGTTACTTTTTAAACCCGCTAATTGACTACCAGTACTACTACTGTCATTAAAAAACATGCAAAATGTATCATGGAATGAGAGGTACATATCACTTTAGAAAAATTTATTGACACAATTTTTAAACAATTCAGCGACTCCGATTTAATCCACAATCAAAAACTCAACTCTTTTAGTCAAGACAGTTTTCAATTAACAAAAAAATGCCAGGCAAAAAGCTTAAAAGAAATTAAATGTAAATGTTTCCATTTTTAGCAGTTCTCTTAATACTTTAAACAAAAAATGTGTAAATGTGGAAACAAAAACTTGCAGTGTTTCAATGAACAGTCCACAGAGCCGAAACTTCAAATATGTTTTCCTGCCAACAGTCCAAAAAACAAAAACTTGCAGTGTTTCAATGAACAGTCCACAGAGCCGAAACTTCAAATATGTTTTCCTGCCAACAGTCCAAAAAACAAAAACTTGCAGTGTTTCAATGAACAGTCCACAGAGCAGAAACTTCAAATATGTTTTCCTGCCAACAGTCCAAAAAACGAAAACTTGCAGTGCTTCAATGAACAGTCCACAGAGCAGAAACTTCAAATAGTGTTTTTCCTGCCAACAGTCCAAAAAACAAAAACTTGCAGTGTTTCAATGAACAGTCCACAGAGCAGAAACTTCAAATATGTTTTCCTGCCAACAGTCCAAAAAACGAAAACTTGCAGTGCTTCAATGAACAGTCCACAGAGCAGAAACTTCAAATAGTTTTTCCTGCCAACAGTCCAAAAAACAAAAACTTGCAGTGTTTCAATGAACAGTCCACAGAGCAGAAACTTCAAATATTTTTTCCTGCCAACAGTCCAAAAAACAAAAACTTGCAGTGCTTCAATGAACAGTCCACAGAGCAGAAACTTCAAATATTTTTTTCCTGCCAACAGTCCAAAAAACAAAAACTTGCATACCTCTTCATTGAACAAGTTGAGTCCACAGAGAGAGTCCTTATTTAGGTGTCACACCACTCGTGATCGGTGATTTCCTGTATCAGGGTGAGGACTCGGGGGTTCACGTTGAGACGACACTTGGAGTTTTTGTTCTCCACTTTGGTTCCCTTTTCTGGATTTATTCGAAAAAAACACCTGTTAAAAGAAAAGACGACCATCATAATTATTTAGAAGTTTCAGTAAAGTAAAATACATATTTAAAAAAGCTAAGTTTGGTCCTCTGGACATTCAAAAAAACAAAACAAAAAAGTAGAAACATTGGCCCTCATTCATGAACCGTTCGTACGCACAGATTTGTTCTTAAACTGTGCGTACGAGTGATTTAGGATCATTTGCGGCATTCAACAATGTTTTCGTATCCTACGATTTTTTTCAGATACGAACAAAATTTACGAGTGGTCCGGACCTGTCGTATATTTTAGGAGCGTCAGTCTGCTGTCATCCAGACGGAATTTCTCCACTAATAACTTCATATTTCATTATTTAGAAAATATTTAGAGTTTAAAAAAGTCACGCACCACAATTGGTCTTGACAATAGGTTTTGTTTGAAGTCGAATTATATTTTTAAATGTAATAATGACTAACTTATTAAAGTATTTAAATTAAAATCAATTTGTTATCAATGCCGTTTTCTAACACTACAATATTAATATGAAGATCTCAAACTAAAACCAACTTAAATTATGAATTAATGTAAGTTTAATTTGTCTCGGTAACGCAGACTTTAGGTTGACCTCCTGTCGCAGTCATAGCTGTCAGATAGCTCAATCAGTAAAGCGTTGCGTCGTAGTGCAGAACTTTATGGGTTCGAGTCCCACATGGGACAACGTTTTTTTTTTCTCCTTTTAATTCATTCCAGATTTAAAAAACACAAGAAAACTATTTACAATACAACAAGAAATGAAGCATAAAGTCTTTAATCTGGAATGAATAAATAATCTAAAGAAGGAAGGGAAAAAAAATAGGCATACCTTGTGGGAATCGAACCCACGAAATCTCGATAACAGTGCAATGTTTTAACCAGTTAGCCACCAGTACACGTGTATATTTTAAGGTCCACATTTCTTATAAACAGACATTCTTTGTCATTAGTTGGTCATTTACTCCCATGAGTGACGCTGCTAATAAGGACAGATTTACTTTTCTCGATCAAGGAGAGCAAAACTTCAATCTCCGCACCGGTAGAGTTCTTCTTTTTTACTTTTCGCTGTCATTTTATGCACAAACACGTTTTGCCTCCGAGGCAGGAAACGTAGCCTTATATGGCGTTTTGAGGGGTGGGAATTATGTAAATGACCTCTCCGCGTGCACGCGCAGGTGGTTGGAACAGGTGGGATTCATCATATTTACGCAACCCATTTACACACTTTTCCTGAGGATAGAAGACTTTGTTGAATCTGACGTGGCATGTTCGTACGAACGCTTCGTACGAACAAAAGTAGGAGAAATTTAGGATAAAAATACGAACATTTTCGTGAATGAGGGCCATTGTCGTCTTTCGTTCGAAAGACTTCCTCAGTCTGAGGCCCTGTTTACACGGCGCGTATTTTGAGTGGAACCGCTCCTTTATCTCTGCGGATGTGCTTATCATTGACATGAGTCCACTGGGCCCCCTCTTTGACTCCGATGGTTTTTGAACTCACCCTGCAGAGTGGAGGTTTTTCGCTGACCCCCCGTTGATAATGTAAACATCTCCCGCTGATCTTTTGTTTGAACACATGCGCGCAGCACGCATGCTCGGACAGTCAGGGCAGGCAGACATTTCACGTGTCACGCTGCAAAATATGTGCTATATAATAACAGTTTAACAATAATAAACAGTATTTATGTTAGCGTGGGAGATATATAGTAATCTGAGCTATCTATCTGGACTCGTTACGTTATTTAAACAATGCGTAACGTAAAATGAAGACACCAGGTTTATTTATTTATTCATTCAACACCACAAACTGTACGTCACACAAACACTGAGAATTTAACTGAACACTATTAAAACACGTTAACTGAACTGTAAATATGTTAATGAACTAGACTCTTGCTGTGTTTTCATCTGGACCCCATCAGAACCGGTCCGCCTGTTGGAACGACAGCTTCTCCACCTCGCAGAAAAAAAGAAATAAATAAAAGCTCAGTTCGTTGTTGTGTGATCAAAGTAAACACAAGCAAAAATTAAATTAAGAACGTTGATTTACCTGCTGTAAGTCATGTTTTTCATGGAGTAAAGTCCGACATCATCCTCGTCAACTCTGTTCTGGTCCACAGTCCACTCAGCGTCTGGTGTGCAGCTTGTTAGATGAAGAGGTCCCACTTGGTGTCAAATCTGTCGACTCTTATCCAAAATTCAGCTTTAACTTGTTGTTAACTTGTTGATAGCTCAACGTTTAGTCCAGAAGAACGCAGCAGTCTGCCAGCAGAGTGAGGCAGCACGCATGTGCAGTGGGTGAAGGTTCACCAGCACGCATGCACAGTGGGTGAAGGTTCAAAAATCCACAGCGCTAACTAATGACCGGGCATGGTAACTACTGTACAGTGAATTCATGAAAGGAGGAGGGGGGGCATGAGGGAGGGGGGAGATTCGAGCGGACCCATGTCAACGCAAAACTTTTCATCTAATTAACATACCCAAAACCTCCGTTTCCCCCCACAGTGTCTGTGTAAACAGGGCCTGAGTTGCTGTATTCAGCTCAGTCTTATAAATATCACCTTCTCACAGTGGATCAACCAGTTGGCTGATGACAGACAAAACCAGTTGCTCACATGATCAAGGAGGACCATCAGCCTAACGATAGATCGTTAACACCCTGATGGTTATTGCTATTCACAGAGGGCTGAGTGATACTAGCAATAACAGCATTGTAAGAGGGAGACAGTTGAACCCGGAGGCCTCCACCTCTGTTTAATTATGGACGGTTTCTTTTCACAAAGATGGCCTCCTTTACTCCTCTCTCAAACCAGTGTTCCTACGAACGTGGCCATCTTTGTGAAAAGAAACCGTCCATCATTAAACAGAGGTGGAGGCCTCCGGGTTCAACTGTCCCCATCTTACAATGCTGTTATTGCTAGTATCACTCAGCCCTCTGTGAATAGCAAACAACCATCAGGGTGC
This sequence comes from Garcialebias charrua, assembly GCA_038048925.1. Classification (NCBI taxonomy): domain Eukaryota; kingdom Metazoa; phylum Chordata; class Actinopteri; order Cyprinodontiformes; family Rivulidae; genus Garcialebias; species Garcialebias charrua. The sequence goes on along the minus strand of JBBPBX010078089.1, from coordinate 2,325 downwards.
TAACAATCCATCGTTAGGCTGATGGTCCTCCTTGATCATGGGAGCAGCTGGTTTCAGGCTGTCATCTGCAAACTGGTTGATCCACTGTGAGCAGGTGCTATAAGACTGAGCTGAATACAGCACCTCAGACTGAAGAAGTCTTTCAGACGAAAGATTAAACGTTTCTAGAGGTTTTTTTTTTTTTTTTTTTATGTCCAGAGGACCAGACTTAGCTTTTCTAGATTTTTCTACCTGGATTATTGAGCATGCATCTGGGTAAAATACATATTGTTTTATAGTATTACAAATTGAAAGCAAGCCATATTTATTTACCTTTGAAGCAATTCCAGAGTTGAAGCCAGCTCAGACGGATAATGGATGTTGAAACAATAGTAGCTCCCGAACATCAGGCACAACGCAGAAACGAAGGAGGGGATGTTTGTGTTGATAAGGGTCCGGTCCAGACTCAGCATGTACCTTGTTGAGGAATAGCATGACTGTCCTATAAAGAAAAAATAATAATTGAACAGGGTACCGTATATATTATTAGGTCCTATACTCGCATGAGAAAATCCATTAGTAGTACAACGTAATAAATTAGATATGAAGCAGACTTACCACAGACAATGATGGTTGGCATTAGAGCCACTTGCTCCAGTTGCACATCTTCTGCCAGACTCGTTTCATCTACCGGTACATAGAAGAACATGGACTCCTCCTTCTCATGAAAGTAGTTGAGGAGAAGCAGGACCATCTCTTTCACATCCTCTGAGCAGCCACTCTGCTGTCCCCGTAGCCTCTGAAGTCTTGCATAAGTCTGAAGGAACTTCTTGTTGTTCTTGACACAAACAGGGGTCAGGTAGTTGAGGAGCCTTTTTCCCTTCAAATCCAAGTTGCATATGAAGGTCTCCTTGAGGTCGTTCCCAGTGAGTTCCTTGAAGTGGATCGACATGCCAATTTCATCAAACAAAAATGGCCACTCCTCTCTGAGGCACTTGATACTTTTTTACAGTTCTTCTTGAAATTTAGTCCATGGAATTTCAAAATTGTCCTCCCAGTGCGAGTCAAGCTGTGGGCTGCTGGATGAGGTAGATGCTGAACTTTGGGGTGAAACTGAGAGCAATGACAGCGATTGGGCAGGTTAAGCTTCATCAGACGAAAGTGAGCTGTTTTCAGGTCTGTAAATTACAGAGAGGAAAAAAAAGGTTTACAATGTACAATATAAGAAGATGTCTATGCCTGTTTAGAACATTGTGCATGGGGCACAAAGTGTAAAATAATATGTTAAAATATTTCACCAACACATTTTTCATTATTTAGATCACATTCTGAGTGTTAACATTTTCTACTAACATTTTATTGTTCTGGGTTCTGTATATTTAAACATTTTTGTGAATGTCTGGTTTCTGGAATACACTGTTCTTAATTGTCCCTGATGACAGGCAGAGAACAAATCAGACGTTTTCATGCAGTCACAGATTTGACAGATCACTTCGTCTGTTAGGCTCATATTTTTTAATAAGGACATTACTTTCGATATGGTGTAGGCTTGACCTAACTCGTGAATATTTTGCATTTCCTCAACAATAATTTTTATAGTAGAAGCAGGTATGAGCATCTGCCCTTGCAGTTTAAGTTAAAAGACACACACATTTCTGAGATATGAGTCACTATCATTCTCTGGCATGTCAATAGCTTCACTGGCTGCTTGCATGGCTTCATGTGTGTTTTCAGAATTATCTGTGCTGGCAAGTGCACTTGAGGACTGAGGGCAAGTTTCCATGTACATGTCATCAATACTATCAGGGGAGCATGCTTTATGCTTCCTACACATATGAGAAGTAAATGACGACTTCTTTGTAAAGACATTCTTACAACCTTTAACTGGGCATGACACTGACCTGCCCTCTCCAATATGGTCATTTAAGTGAGACACTAGCTCTTTCACCATCATGAGAAAATGGTGGGCACATAATGCAACCGCGCATTTTAAATCGGCAACAACGGCTGTAGCTTGTGGCGCAGGTGCATTATGTAAATGATAAAAATGACCCTTGAAAGCAGAGTAAGTTGTAAATGTTTGACTACAGTTAGCACCAACACACTTGAAAAGACAACGAGGCTCAATCCTATCCATGCACTTTGCAATGTAGCATATACCCTAAGTTAAAGTGTCCAGTTTCTTTGTGCAAAAGACGCAGGTCATCATTTAAGAAAATTTGGTGGGTGTGTGATTTATCACACATTGGTGTAGCAGTCTTAAAAGCTAACGGCACTAGCTTAGAACAACATGTGCTAACATTAGCTTATTACATGTGCTTAGCTTAGCTTGCAACATGTGCTTAA
>JBBPBX010078087.1:0-14545 GCA_038048925.1 Garcialebias charrua | reverse complement strand
GGGGTTTAGCTGTCATCCACAAAAGAGGCTCCGCGGCTGACGCAGCACAAAACCAACCCGTAAACCAATGGCTGGGCTCCGCAGAGCGAGCCTCCCCGGATGTTTCCAGGTTGTGAAACCGCAGTTGGATGTTTACGTCTTCGCTTCTTTAACGCTTCCAACTATTCACAGCCCAGGACGGAGAGGCGTGCACAACATCGATCTGAAAAAGACACGTACCCAACCACTGGACTGACTTTAATGAAACTTTCAGACAATATTCCCTGGACGCTCCCGTTAATCTTTAATCCACCGCTCAGAAAACACAAAGTGGCTACAGGTCAGTTTCAGGCACAAAGCTGAAGTTTAGGGTTGTCGTAGCCGAGAGTTGTTCTCAACACGCACCGTGATATTTATAACACGCACCGTGATATTTATAACACGCACCGTGATATTTATAACACACACCGTGATATTTATAACACGTACCGTGATATTTATAACACGTACCGTGATATTTATAACACGCACCATGATATTTATAACACGCACCGTGATATTTATAACACACACCGTGATATTTATAACACGCACCGTGATATTTATAACACGCACCGTGATATTTATAACACGCACCGTGATATTTATAACACGCACCGTGATATTTATAACACGCACCGTGATATTTATAACACGCACCGTGATATTTATAACACGCACCGTGATATTTATAACACGCACCGTGATATTTATAACATGCACCATGATATTTATAACACGCACCGTGATATTTATAACATGCACCGTGATATTTATAACACGCACCGCAATATTTATAACATGCACCATGATATTTATAACACGCACCGTGATTTTGCACTGTGATATTTATAACACGCACCATGATATTTATAACACGCACTGTGATATTTATGAGCCCGTGATGAAGCTGGACCAAACAGACGGCGTCTTCTCTGGATCTTAGTCTGAAACGCGTGCACGTTGGGCGACGGGGGAAATGTTCCTTCAAGGAACATCTTTGAGTTAAATTAGTTAGATGTGATAAAAATAAATGTTACGTTGAATTAATTTGCTCCAGTCAAATAACATGTTATTTTTTGTTATTCCTGTAATTTAGTTTCTAGTTGGTTTTATAAGTGTATTTTTTCATTTGTTTTGTTCGTTTTGGTCGTTCTCATTTTTACGCAGTTAATTAGGTTTTTACATGTTGACTCAACACGTTTGTTCAGTATGTTTTGCAGCCGAAGCAGAACAGCAAGATCTCACAAAAGCATTGATAAAAAACAATTTAAAAATAATCTGTGATCTCACTTTTAGCCTCCATACAGACGGACCGGATCAGTCGCCAAGTGTGCCGCTGCAAAACACTCGATTCTGTTGCAGCATTCAATGAATATTTGTAATTTATCAACTGAACCGTCTTTTTTTCATTCATTCAAATTTATTTGAACAAGGACAGCACAATAAACAATGTTACATGTTAAAAACGAAGCAACCGTTGTCTTGTACATGGGTTTTTCACCATCATATTTCATTATATTTTCCACCTCAACTAAAGTTTAAATGTTGAGTCTGGCACTTTGAGAGGAGAGCAACTGAAATCCAGCCAGACTGAGGCGGATGTTGATCTGTGGGCCTCCTGGTTGGATGAAGAAGGGTGAGGGTTTGGGAGGTGGAGTGGCCAGTCTGACGGTGACACAAGTGGTGTATATTTCAAAGAGCCGCTCATTAAATAAACACGCCGTGCCGCCGGTACACGTCCATAAATATTGAAAAGCCACGTTGTCAGCCGGCCGACAGCCAGCAGAAGGCGAAGAGCAGCCGAGGCCACGCTCTTTAATGCGAAGCAGTAATTATCTTGACGAGTTTCTGAGCAAACGTTTGCAACAAGCTACAAGCGTTAGCATGTTAGCAGGTGAAATACACACAGACTACAGCTGCAGGCTCAAATATCCAAACGTCGTAAAGCTATCCATCCTTTACCGGTTCTCCTTAGAGGCAACAGGTCCAGGAGAGACAGCCTGACTCCCTCCCTCCGGCTCCTGCTAGGGTTCCTCAAGCTGGTCCCAGAGAGTTCTGGGTGTCCTTCCAGTGGGACACACCCAGAGGTGGAAAGGTAAACAGACCAGTAAATCCTGAGCTTTGCTCTTTCTTCACCAAGACCGACCGGAGCAACGCCCTCATTACGTCGATCCATCTCCTGCTCCATCCTACCGTCACTCGGGAACAAGACGCTACTTTAGCTCCTCCACCTGAAGCGAAAACTCATTCCCCTGAGCAGTACATGTACTAGTACTTCCTAGTACTTTGCCAGTCTCTTATTTTGAAGGGCACCAGTAGCTTTATTTGGAAAGTTGAGGGTAAAACCTCTTCCTGTTGGCCCTTAACTGCAGAGATTTTCATCCACATTCCTTCAACTTAAACATCCTGATCAGGACAAAATGGCTCAGGTTTTGCAGAATTTATAGGAGCGGCCATGATGGAAGAACCAAACAACATAAAAATATACATTTTAAAGTTGTGCACAGTAAATAACAGCAGGCTGGAACACCTGATTCCTATACTTTCACTCTTTGCACGTCACGTCTGTTCATTTAAACGAGCAGCTACCTCACAAGAAAATAAATAAATCACTACAGTTATTTCATTTTCCACCGCCGCTTCAAGGGCTTTTGAACTCAGACAAACAAGAAGCTGCGATGCTCCGTCTTGTTGCGGCGCTGTTTTTCCTGTCAGCCGTTGTCGTGGAAACGGAGGCAGATGTTTGATCTAACGTCCGCTCAAAGTTTACGTCTCCGAGCTTAGAAGCTCGTTTGCGTTTCTTTCTTTTTTATTATCGCAGATTGCAAAATAAAAAAGTTACTTTTTTTTTAAAGGCGGAAGATGAAAGGAAAATGTGCATTATTTACACAAAGAAGGGCAGGAAAGAGAAGAGAAAGCAGTGAATTAAAGCACAAAGTCTTGTCGTTTTGGTAATAAAGTGGAAAATGCAGAATAAAATCTGATTTAAACATCGGTGCACGCAGGACAAAACGAAGCTTTGCTGAAGTTTTTCCTAAATCTTGTAAGATAAATTTTAAAAAGAGTGGAAATGTTCCTTTAACAGCCCCCGGCTGTTGTCCTGACAGCCCGTGGGCTTTTTCCAACTCTGAGCCTCCTCACATCTGAAACAGGAAGTGGGCCGATATCCCCTCTGGGACCTCACTTCCTCTGAGCCCCACCACCACAGCGCCCCCCCAAACAAGCAGCTCGTTCAGCTGGAGGCCAGAGCCGCGGTGGCGAGGGGGGAGGGGTCGTGGGAGGAAGTTTTAGCATCGTTTGGACACGGACGCCTCACAGCTCAAGCAGAGCTTCAAGTACAAATACTTTGCACATTTCAGCTGTTCGGGTATCAAAACGTTCGGCTCATTCAGTTCTGCAGATGACCGCTGTGTATTTTAACGTTTTAGCTACTGTCTCCGTTTTTGTCTTCTCGTGACACTTTTAGCTTTTGACTAAAGTTTTTCTAATTTTTGTGAGCATTTGGTCACTTTCAGCCCAACTTTTGCTACTTTTATAGCTTCTAACTAGCCTTTAGATATTTTTAGTTGGCATTGTGATCTTTTTAGTTAAATTTTTCATGGTCTGATTTTAGCTCGTGTTTTGCTACTTTTAGCATTGAGTTTCCTTCTGCTACTTTTAGCTAATCTTTAAATTCTTAGTTGACATTTTGCTGCTTTTAGCTAAACTTCTGCTGTTTTAAGCTAACTTTAATGCTTTTGTTTGGCTAATCTTAAATTGCTTTTAGCTACATTTTAATCGTTTTTATTAACCTTTTGATTCTTTTTACTATCATACAGCTAACCTTAAGCTGCCTTTAGCTAATCTTAAGTTTGCTTTTAGCTAATCTTGTTTGCTTTTAGCTACCGGTAATCTTGTTTGCTTTTAGCTACCGTATTTTTCGGAGTATAGGTCGCACCGGAGTATAGGTCGTATTTAGGGATGCACCGATACCGATACCAGTATCGGGTATCGGTCCGATACCATGTGCGTTTACTCGTACTCATAAAAGGGCTCCGATACTACAGGACCCGATACCAGTTTCATTTCATTTCATTGACTATGTAAGAGTTCAAATGTAAAACATTTTATTTTTTTGTACAAGTTTGGACATACTTTACAGATTACCAATAGTAATGTACTTTGTTTATTTATGTTTGAAGTGTCTAATGAAAATAAACAGTTTAAGTTAATTAGAATGATTTAAAAAAATATTAATTAGTACTTGTATCGGTACTTGGTATCGGCAAGTACTTTAATGTAAGTACTTGTACTTGTACTCGGTTTTCAAAAATCTGGTATTGGTGCATCCCTAGTCGTATTGTCCAATTATCACCAATAGATTCGAAAAAAATCCCTAGATAGGTCGCACCTACGTTTAGCTCTGCTGCACATGTCTGCCACAGGAGCGCACAGCAAGGCTTTTAAGAAGATTAACACTTAAAAATAATTATTTGTTTGATAAAAATTATAGCATTCAATTATAGAACTGAGCTGAACTTTTCCTTAATAAATGAACGTAATTGTGAAATGAGCTGGATTTTAAAATTTGTTTCGCCGAAAGTGATAACAAGTCATATATAGGTCTTACCTGAGTATAGGTCGCAGGCCATGAAAAAAATGATAAAAAGGTGCGACCTATACTCCGTAAAATACGGTAATCTTGTTTGCTTTTAGCTGATCTTAAGTTGCTTTTAGCTAATCTTAAGTTTGCTTTTAGCTAACCTTGTTTGCTTTTAGCTAACATTTTAATAATTTTATTAACCCTTTGATTATTTTAATCAAAAGAAAAATGTTTTAGCTAATATTTTACTACATTTGGCCAATGTTAGGTTTCTTTCAGATAATCTTTCAATACATTTTATTAAACTTTTGGATTATTTTAATTATCAAAAAGTCATTTGTAGCTAACCTTTTGAAACCCTGACAGGATGCCAGTACATCCCGCTCCGTGACGAGCCTCAGAGTTGACCCGATGAGCCAGAACTGGACCTTTAGCTCGTGTCAGAACTGGACCTTTAGCTCGTGTCTCGTCGGTTCTGGTTTTGTTTGGATTGTTGCTGAAGATGTTCGTTCTGCCTCTGTCAACAGGAAGACACATGGCAGCAGCCTGCAGGAATGTGCAGAGTGTCAGCATGTGTGCACCACACAACCTTCTCGCTGGAGTCGTCTCCATCTCCAACAAACCACCTAACCTTCATTTGTTCTTTAGGGAGGACTCTTGGCTACTACCATGCCAAAGTTCAGCTTATTATGTGTAAAACTGACTGAGTTGTACCCATTATTGAGTCCGTTAGCTGTGGCAACCATCTTAATTCGAATAGACTCCAAAAGCTGATCAATTGTAAATCTACAACTTTTGGTTTTCGGCTTTTAAGCAACAGCCGACGGATCCTTTTAGGAAATAAAACTAAATTTTCTCTGCTTCACGCTTCTGGGGAGGAATTGGCTCGTCCCGAGGCGAAGTTTTAAAGCTAGCAACAAACCAAGTCTGCAGCCAAACCACGTTTTTTTCTCCAAACATCCGGATCACATGTGCCGCCCAGAAACCCAAAGAGTGTCAGCCGAAGTTCGGCTTGTTGGACTTGACAACGAGAGGAACCCAGAAGGAGGTTCAGGGTCGTCATCTGTTTGTTGATGCATCAAGTAAAAAAAAATTGATGTTTTAAAATACTCCGAGCTAAAATTAACAAAACAGTCGCTAAAAGCTAAAATTTCCAAAAAGTGAGTAGAATGTAAAATGAGCAAAAAGCAACAATTAGCGAAATAATAGCTACCGGTACAAACTAATATCATCAAAACAGTTGCTAAAAGCTAGAAGTAGCAAAACATTGGCAAAAAGCGAAGACCAGTGAAACTGCAGCTGATAGTTTAATCTATAAAAACAGTAACTAAAAGCTAAAATTAACAAAACTGTAGGTAAAAGCTTAAATTTGCAAAACATGGTTAAACGCTCCAATAGCTAAAAGCTAATATCATCAAAACAATTGTTAAAAGCTACGACCAACAAAACTGTAGCTGATAAGATTATTCTGTAAAATCAATAGCTGCAAGCTATATCCAGCAAAACAACTGCGAAAAGCCAAGACTAGCTAAAGAAATATTAAAAACCAAATAAGAGAAATGGTTGCTAAAAGATCCGTCCTGCAAAATAACAGCTGAAAATATGAAAACAGAAGCTGAAAGCAAGACTAGAAAAGCTGTAGCTAAAGTTAAAACAGCAAAACAGAGGTTACAAGCTAAAAGTTGCACAACAGATGCTAAAAAGTCCAGTAAAACTGCAGCTAATGTCCGAAATGTCCCAAACGAGCCGAACATTTGAAGACAACAACGGCTGAAGCAGCTGAAAGTGTTATGAAGTGCTCAGACACACGCAAGACTTTCAAAAGAGCGTCTGCGCGGAGGGAAGTGTGTCGACATCACTTCCTGTGTCTGTCTGCTGCTCACACGTCTGGAACAGCCCAGAGGAACCGGGCGGCGCCGTCTGGCACTTCACACCCAGGAGGCTCCGATCCGTTCGGCTGAAACGAGCCGAAAAAAGGAACTCTGCTGTCAAAAGTTCAGCTGCCACACAGCTTCAATATGAAAACCTCAAAAAAAGGAGCAAAGACTCCAAAATGAGTCGTCTGTTAGCAAAATATCTCATGAACTGTGTGTGTTAATGAAAACTCTCAGGAACTACCACCACGCCACGTTTGGTTTGCTGCGGCGGCCATCTTCCATCACGTCGACTAAATGTTCGCCTGTTGTTGTTGAGACAAACAGATCATGTTTTAACCTCTAACAGTCATCCCCGCTGAACGAGGCTCAGTTAGCAACAAGATGGCCGCAGTGACCAACGGCTGATGACGCTGGAGGGAGTTCAGGGTTTAAAACTTCACACTTTTACCAAAAAAGGCTAAAATTCAGCCAGTTTTACACATACAGAGCTAAAGTTCAGCGTGGTGTTAGCGGAGAGCAATCAAGGCACATCCTGAACTCTGATTGTGCAAAGTCTTGGGAAGCAAAAAATAAAAAGTACAAAAGCTAAAATTAGTAAAACAGTAGCTAAAAGCTAATATCAAAACAGTGGCTAAAACTAAGACCAGCATAAAAGCAGCTAAAACTAAGACCAATAAAACACTAGCTGAAACTAAGAAGAGCAAAACATAAGCTTAGAGAAGCAAACAGTAGCTAAAACTAATAACAGCAAACAGTAGCTAAAACTAAGAACAGCAAACAGTAGCTAAAACTAAGAACAGCAAACAGTAGCTAAAACCAAGACCCAGCAAAACATTAGCTAAAACCAAGACCAAGACCAGCAAAACACTAGCTGAAACTAAGAACAGCAAACAGTAGCTAAAACCAAGACCAGCAAAACAGTAGCTAAAACGAAGACCAACAAAACACGAGCTGAAACTAAGAGCAAACAGTAGCTAAAACTAAGACCAGCAAAACACGAACTGAAACTAAGAACCACAAACCCCAGCTAAAACTAAGAACAGCAAACAGCAAACTAAGACCAATAAAACACTAGCTGAAACTAAGAAGAGCCAACAGTAGCTAAAACCAAGACCAGCAAAACACTAGCTGAAACTAAGAAGAGCCAACAGTAGCTAAAACCAAGACCAGCAAAACACTAGCTGAAACTAAGACCAGCAAAACACTAGCTGAAACTTTGAGGAGCTAACAGTAGCTAAAACTAAGAACAGCAAACAGTAGCTAAAACTAAGACCAGCAAAACACTAGCTGAAACTAAGAACAGCAAACAGTAGCTAAAACCAAGACCAGCAAAACATTAGCTAAAACCAAGACCAACAAAACACAAGCTGAAACTAAGAACAGCAAACAGTAGCTAAAACCAAGACCAGCAAAACATTAGCTAAAACCAAGACCAACAAAACACTAGCTGAAACTAAGAACAGCAAACAGTAGCTAAAACCAAGACCAGCAAAACAGTAGCTAAAACTAAGACCAGCAAAACACTAGCTGAAACTAAGACCAGCAAAACACTAGCTGAAACTAAGAACAGCAAACAGTAGCTAAAACCAAGACAAGCAAAACATTAGCTAAAACCAAGACCAACAAAACACAAGCTGAAACTAAGAACAGCAAACAGTAGCTAAAACCAAGACCAGCAAAACAGTAGCTAAAACTAAGACCAGCAAAACACTAGCTAAAACTAAAAACCACAAACAGTAGCTAAAACCAAGACCAGCAAAAGACGAGCTGAAACTAAGACCAGCAAAACACTAGCTGAAACTAAGACCAGCAAAACACTAGCTGAAACTAAGACCAAAAAAACACTAGCTGAAACTAAGACCAGCAAAACACTAGCTGAAACTAAGACCAAAAAAACACTAGCTGAAACTAAGACCAGCAAAACACTAGCTGAAACTAAGAACAGCAAACAGTAGCTAAAACCAAGACCAGCAAAACATTAGCTAAAACCAAGACCAACAAAACACAAGCTGAAACTAAGAACAGCAAACAGTAGCTAAAACCAAGACCAGCAAAACAGTAGCTAAAACTAAGACCAGCAAAACACTAGCTAAAACTAAAAACCACAAACAGTAGCTAAAACCAAGACCAGCAAGACGAGCTGAAACTAAGACCAGCAAAACACTAGCTAAAACTAAGACCAGCAAAACACTAGCTAAAACTTAGAGGAGCAAACAGTAGCTAAAACTAAGTGGCATGGAGGCTGCACAGTTGCAGAGAGGAAAGCTCTACAGAGAGTGGTGAAGGCTGCACAGAAGATGTTGGAGTCAGTCTCCCCACCATCACAGACATTTACACCTCCAGATGCAGGAAAAGAGCCACCTGCATCATGAAAGACCTCACTCACCCAGCACACTCACTCTTTGCCCCACTCCCCTCAGGACGGAGGTTGAGGAGCATCAAATGTAGAACCACTAGACTGAGGAACAGCTTCTACCCTGAGGCTGTTAGACTCATGAATAAATAAAAATAATAAACACTGCAAAATATCACATCATACTGATGCTGATCTGTTTTCTTGTTGCTGTGTTCATCTGTGTTCATCTGTGACCATCTGCTCATACAAACTCATGTTCGTGCTGCTGTTTATTCCCACTATATTAGGCTTAGTGTATTACTAGTTGATGCTTTTCTTAGTTAATTCTAGATGTTATTACTGTTTTTCTCTTTCATTGTTGTTGGATGTAACTGGGACCTCGTGTACATAATCTCGTTTTCATCTCATGTACCACATGCGGTGCAAATGACAATAAAGACTCTCTGACTCTCTCTGACTCTGATATATATATATATATATTTTTTTACATTTTCCTCTAACAGTTTTGTTTCAGCATTTCATGTGTTTGCTATGTTCCATTGTTAATATAAAATGGTCTACCAGATTTGCAAATGAATTGAGCTTCTCTACGTTACATTTTGCACCATGCCCTAACTTTTTCAGAACTTCATGTATTTACTGTGGTCTCTCTGTGTTTATTTGGTGGCCCCACAGCTTAAAAACAACACAATCACGACAAGAGCACCCAGTTTTATTACTACAATATTGGATTTTTGGCCGATATTCAATATGCCGATACGTTAAAACTTATTTGGCTGATAACCGATACCAATATTTATTCCTAGACCTACTTACAGAGACTACATAGCCTTCTCTGCTGTGGAGTTAAAATACTACATTATTCTGCATGGTCTATGTCAGTTTGTCCTGCTACCATATGCAGAACCAAAAAGGGGCTGAAAATGATGTTTCATCATGTAACACTTCAACTTGGATTATGTCAAATTTATTGATGACATTTACTCTCTCTAACACAATGACAACACTCTCCAACAGTGCACATTTGTAAATTTTCACAAATATAAACTCAACTGCGCACGTGACATCATAACATTGTGCTGGCGCTAAAGGCATCCTTGTCACTGGGTTGTCATACAAAAAGAGATATATTAACAGCGCTGTTTACAGTATATCAGTGAGATATTTTGATGGAATAGCCGATGTCTGATATTTAACTTTATCGCTAATATCGGCCAATATTATTGTACATCTTTAATATTAACTTGTGTAACTTGTTCTTTTGTTAATGATGTGTTCCTTTATTTTCAGTAGCCTCACTTTTCTTCTAACAGACACCTCACCTTCAGGTATTTGATCAATTCTGCTGGGTTTCCATCTGCTGTCGTCCTCATCAGCTGGCAGTGCTGGAAGAATTTATGCAGATGGAGGTCCTGAGGAAACAAAGCAGGAGCATCAGCATTTTATCACAGTACTCTGTTCTGCTGTAGTTTACTATTTATTGTACGTCAGTGTGAAGAACAGAGGAATCGCAGCCTACCTGAGGATAGATTGTTGATACTACGTGGCTCCTTACTTTGAACAGTGGCTTGGCATTGTCCACCCACTTGATATCTGGTTGGGACTGTTCAAAAAATGAACAAGAAGAGATAAGAAGAGGGTTAAAACATTGTGATCATTTCCTTTCTGCCACTTCTGTCTTGTGGGGTGCCTCAGGGACCTGTTCTTGGGCATGTTTTATTGTATTTCAGTTGTGTGTTGATTCTTTACGAAATATGGATATTGGGTGCCTGTATTTGTCAGAACGTGGGGAAACACAGTCAGGAATGAAAAAATCCAAGTGCCACCGGCCTCTGTCAAACACAGCAGAGTGATAATGTGGAAACCCCAATTCCTATGTATTAAACTGTAGCTAAGTACTATTAAGAAACCAAAAGTAGAAATTTACAAAGCGTTCACTTTCAGGCAATATTTAGACTGAAAATCCATTCTAGATGTCTGGAGAGAAAAGAAAACAATGCATTTACCGTATACCACTTGGAATAACTACATGGCTTTCTTTCTCATCTCCACAGCTGAATGCTGTCTCTCTGACTATCAACAGACTGGACCAGAGTTGAACTGAACCAACCAAAAATACAGCACATGATACATCCAAGACAAAGATCATACACATCAGAACTGATTTCTGATTGGATAAATCAGAATAAGCTTCTGGGAATGCCTTCCTACAGCCCCAACTTCAACCTTGTTGAGAAGCTGGGTCTGTGCCAAAAAAAACCCCACCCAATTCAAATCAACTCTACCCATTCTGCCAAGAAGAGTGGACAAATATCCAGAGACAGACACTTTGTAGTCCAGGTGCAACCTGCTAGGAGACATTTAACCAAACGTTAGTGGGGGTGTTTGCATATACAGGTGGTCCCCGACTTACGACGGGTCCGTGTACATTCAGGCAGTTCGTTTTTTCATTTGAAACAAAAAATGAAATAACAAAAAAACACTTGTTTTTTCGTTTTTCGTTTATTGAACCAAAACAAAAAAATGGATTACAAACCGTTATCCGATTTCCGATTTTGTGCACAAAACGAAAATGGAAAAAACGGATAACGACGGGTCAGTTTCGATTTTGTAATTTCTTTTATTGACAGCGGATATGACCCGGAAGTTCTCTCTGCCCCGCAAATGTGACGTGTCGAAGCATTTGTGTGCACATTTAAGAGTGTAGAATTCATTTGAGCATATTTACACAGAACAAACTTTGTATTGTTTAAAAAAACTCTTAACAACAGAGAAAAATCTGGGAGATCGATACCGCGGCCCAGTTACATCAGTGTAATTATGATGAAGATATTGTGCTTTTATTGTGAAAAGACAACGGAGGGAGGGAGGGGGGGGCGGCAGTGATCAGTAGTGATTCGCGAGCGACGCGTTTGCTGGCCACTCAAAGTAAAATGGCTGTTTGCTGTTACACAGAAACGTTGTTGTCCTGTCAAGTTTTGTTGTATAACGTGAAGTATTACAGTCAGAATTTGGATGAAATTCTGACTTGGATTCAACTGAGCAACTTTTCACCTCCGCATCATCATCATGGCAGCTATTCACAACAACAGTGAGTGAAAACTTTACTTTACATTCAGCAGCATTCTGTTTGTTTGTTTGTTTGTTTGTTTCATATTTAGTCAGTCATACATGTGGTAGGCTACTTTTAAAAGTTTGTAAGGTGACACATTAAAATGCTTATTGTAGGTTTTAAATACTGTATACAGTAGCAGTGTTTGTAGCGACGAAGAACGTAGAAACACCTCGTGGTTATGTTTAATATTTTAGGTTTAGTTGAACAGTTAACATATTCATATAAGAGGTTTTGCATAAAAATATGACCTTACAAACCTTTCTGTGCCTCACGTTTATGTTTTAAGGCCTCAGTGGCTGGATTTTTTAAAGCTCCTTCAGAAATGCAGTTATTTTCTTTAATGTCTATAAAACAACATTAAACAATGTTCAACTATTCTTTTCTGACTTCAGAGACCATTGTGTGTAGAACTATGTACTGATTATTGAGAGACTGCTGTCTGTGAATACTTGTTTTTTTATTTTTATGTATTGATCCAGTATGGAGCTGAACCTCTCCCAGGTCCTTTGTGTTGGTGTGCTGGAGACCATCACCTGAGGCTCTTCCTGTTGAACCACAACTAGTACAACCCAGACTTTCACATCACAGCAGGTAAGATTGCATCAACAAAAAGAATAGTACTCAACAATATTCTTTGATGTAAATCTGTTGATTTTCTGTGGTTCTGATGAGGGAAGTGACAAAGTGGATGCAGCATTCAGCCCATAATGGACCCAGATGTCCTCTGCGTCCAGACCTACAACACCTGGACATCCAGGAGCGTGGACGAGGAGGTGGTGGAGTCTGAAGAAGTGTACAAGCAGCAGGATGAGGAGAAACTAGTTCTTAATGACACAGCTGCTCAGTAAAATTGAATTTCTAGTAAAATTCTGATTTTGCAGATTTACAGCTGTAAAGTGTCATTTTTACAGAGCTGATGAAGTCAAACACCACTTGCAGATATTTTTTAAACTCAACTTTTTTTGATAATTTGTTCATATTAATGTTTCCCCAGAGGTTTTCATATATTTGATATGGGATGGTTTTACTTTAATAAAAAGTTTTTTTTAACATTCACCAATTTTGTTTTTACTAAAGTACGAGCTGTGAGTTGTAGATGAACGAATGAAATTAAAACAGATACACAAATATTCTCACAAAGAATAACTCAACACTAACAGATAATATAGTGTACTACTGTAGCTTTATTTACACATAACTACAGAAACACTTGGTTCATTGTTATCCTCTTTTTTTTTTCAACAATATGTTCATTTGAACTGTCAGAAAAATTATTAAATTCATATTTTCATTGATTCATTTTCATCTCAATGCTCTGGCCAGTTGTGGTATTTCTGCATATTTTGATGTCTTGATGCACAAACGTACCAGTCCTGATGTTCTACAGGATTCTGTAACATCAGTCATGATGTTCTAAAGGATTCTGTAGCATCAGTCCTGATGTTGTACAGGATTTTGTAGCATCAGTCCTGATGTTCTACAGATCATGAAGACATCTCCATCTGTTCTTTAACAATATCAAGGTTTGTTCTCGTCCACCTGGGTCCACTCTTCAGGTCACAGATTTGTTTTATCAGTATCCTGAGTTTGGAGAAGATATGTTAAAAAAAGTGAACATGGAACATTTTGTCATCAGTTCACTGTTTATGAATAATTGTGTTAATCATGTGGCAGTATCATTTATATAACATTTCAGCAACAATGTTTAAAGCAAAAACATTTATACTAAGTATAAAAAGAAAACAGAAATGTGAAACCACATCAATGTAAATAGATCAGAAAAAAGAAAAGATTTCTGGTTAAAAACTAGAATGAAATATAAATATAAAAATGGCCTAAAATAAGTTAGATGTGTTAAAGGACTAAAGTAAATAATATTTCAGAAATCCACTCTTGTGATAAGTGAAGATTGTGACAAACTGAAATAAAGGGGTGTGTGTGGTGTGCGGGTTTTTCCTGCAACGTTACACTCACTGTGCACACAAATGCTTCGACACGTCACATTTGCGGGGCAGAGAGAACTTCCGGGTCATATCCGCTGTCAATAAAAGAAATTACAAAATCGAAACTGACCCGTCGTTATCCGTTTTTTCCATTTTCGTTTTGTGCACAAAATCGGAAATCGGATAACGGTTTGTAATCCATTTTTTTGTTTTGGTTCAATAAACGAAAAACGAAAAAACAAGTGGTTTTTTTGTTATTTCATTTTTTGTTTCAAATGAAAAAACGAACTGCCTGAATGTACACGGACCACGACGTCATCGACTTACGACGGTCCGGACTTACGAACTGACTAACGAACAGTAAAATTGTAAAGAACATACAGAAAATACAGCACTGGTATGTGTTTTTAGATGAAAGTATGTTAGCTAACCCAGTGTTTTTCAACCTTTTTTGAGCCAAGGCACAGTGTTTTCATTGAAAAAATCCCGAGGTACACCACCAACCAAAATTGTAAACATAGATACACTGTATCCGCCTACATTACCACTACCGGTGTATGAATGTCTGAATGAATGGGTGGATGGCTGGTATTGTAAAGCGCTTTGGGGCTCCTCACAGGGGGCTGGAAAGCGCTATATAAATAAGCTCCA
>JBBPBX010078086.1:0-12535 GCA_038048925.1 Garcialebias charrua | reverse complement strand
GGGTCCTTCAAGTTTAGCCTCCTGGCCAGAAGACAGCCAGAGGCAATCACATCCCTCTCACATTCGCTGAAAGCTGTATCCACAGGGACCACCCCAGACAGGGAGATGAGTGGTGATGGGTGAACAGTTTTGCTACACATTTCAGAGAAGGTGTCAAATATAGATTGTCAACAAGTCTGCAGTTCGGGGCAGGTCCAGAATGTATGCAGGAGTATAGCTGGAGTTTGTTTGCAGCAATTGCATGCGGGGTCCAAATCGGCCTTGATCTTTGACAGCTTGTCTTTGGACCAGATTATGCACCAGCTTGAATTGAATTTCAGAATGTTTCAGGCAGATTGAGGATGAATAAATGTTTTTAATAATCCTTTTCCAAACCGAATCTGACATGGGTTCCTCCAAGTCTGCTTCCATTTCAGTTTAAGGGAGTCCAATCTGGACTCATGGTATGAAATGGACAGCGTATACATTTTGCTGAGGGGCCCCTTGGTATCAGACCTGCACTACAAAACAATCAGAATTAGATCTCACAAAATGTCTCAGCTGCAAATATCTGAAAAACCTTGACTTATGAAAATTAAACGTCTGTACCAGCTGTTCAAAAGAGTCAAATCTACGCTCAACACAGAGATCACACAGTGAATGTACTTCCCTCAAGTGCCCGCCTGACATGCAGTGGTAACTCATTGGCAGCACGACGGCTCAGTGCTTAGCACTGTTTCCTCACAGCATGAAGGCCCTGGGTTCAATCCCTGATTGGACCTGGGGGTCTTTCAGAGTCAGAGTCAGAGTCAGAGAGTCAGAGAGAATTTATTGTCATTTGCACCGCATGTAGTACATGTGTTGAAAACGAGATTATGTACACAGGGTCCCAGTTACATCCAACAACAAATGCAAGAGAAATACAATAATAACATCTAGGATTAACTAAGAGAGACATCACATCAGCTAGTAATACACTAAGCCCTAATGTAGTAGAAAAACATCATTATAAACAGCAGCACGAACATGAGCAGATGGTCACAGATGAACGCAGCAACAAGAAACAGATCAGTATCAGTATGATGTGACATTTTGCAGTGTTTATTCTTATTATTTATTTATTCATGAGTCTGACAGCCTCAGGGTAGAAGCTGTTTCTCAGTCTAGTGGTTCTACATTTGATGCTCCTCAACCTCCGTCCCGAGGGGAGTGGTGCAAAGAGTGAGTGTGCTGGGTGAGTGAGGTCTTTCATGATGCAGGTGGCTCTTTTTCTGCATCTGGAGGTGTAAATGTCTGTGATGGTGGGGAGACTGACTCCCACAGACTTCTGTGCAGCCTTCACCACTCTCTGCAGAGCTTTTCTCTCTGCAACTGTGCAGCCTCCATGCCACACGTTGATGCTGGAGCACAGGACGCTCTCCACTGCACACCTGTAGAACGAGGTGAGGACTGGGCTTCTCAGACCGGCTCGTCTCAGCCGTCTGAGGAAGTAGAGTCTCTGATGACCTTTCTTGATCAGGCTGGTGGTGTTATTGCTCCAGCTGAGGTTATCATTCATGTGTACACCCAGGTATTTGTAGCTGGAGACCACCTCCACCGCAGATCCACCTATATACAGTGGGGTGTGGGTGTGTTTGTTCCTTCTGAAGTCCACAATCATCTCCTTCGTCTTCTTCACATTCATGTGAAGGTTGTTCTCTTTGCACCAGCTCTCCAGATGTTCCACCTCCTGTCTGTAGCTGGATTCATCATTATCTGTGATGCATCCCACCACAGCTGTATCATCTGCAAACTTAACAATATGACAGCCTGGATGTGTGGCTGTACAATCATATGTGAGCAGAGTGAACAGAAGAGGGCTCAGCACACATCCCTGAGGAGAGCCAGTGCTGAGGGTGATGGTGGAGGAGGAGAAGTTGTGGATCTTCACGGACTGTGGTCTGTCTGTTAAGAAGTCTAAGACCCAGTTACAAATAGAGGGGCTTAGTCCAAGTGTGGATAGTTTGTCTATCAGAGTTTGGGGGATCATGGTGTTGAAGGCAGATGTGAAGTCCACAAAGAGCAGACGCACGTATGAGTCTTTCTGATCCAGGTGGGTGAGAGCAGTGTGGACCACGGAGGAGATGGCGTCCTCTGTTGATCGGTTCTCACGGTATGCATATTGATGAGGGTCCTCGTTGATGTTGACGGCTGTCTTGATGTGGGACATGACCAGTTTCTCAAAACATTTAGCGACTATCGGGGTGAGAGCCACCGGTCTATAGTCATTCAGACCAGTCACTGTGGAGCTTTTTGGGACTGGGATGATGGTGGCGGTCTTCAGGCAGGTGGGAACTGACTCCAGTGCAAGTGAGGTGGTGAAGATGTCAGCCAGCACCTCACAGAGCTGGTCCGCACATTCCTTCAGAACTTTCCCTGGGATGTTGTCTGGACCCGTAGCTTTATGAGGGTTTCTGTGTGGAGTTTGCATGTTCTTCTGGTGCTTGCATGGGTTTTCTCCGGGTGCTCCTGTTTCCTCCCACAGACCAAAAACATGCATGCTAGACTGATTGGTAACTGTATATTGCCCCTAGGTGTGATTGAGAGAGTGAATGGTTGTTTGTCTCATTTGTCTCTATGAGTCCCTGTGATTGACTGGAGACTAGGGATGCACCGATTCACATTTTTTAACTTCCGATCCGATCCCTAAATCTGGATATCGGCCAATATCGATACCTTTCCGATATCATCGTCATTATTAATTTTTATTTGAGGCTGTAATAATCTCCTCTCAAGTACAATTTGTACAAATACATGCATGCATGTCCAAAAAGAAAACTTGTTTTATTAATGTTGGGTAAAACTAGAATTAAATTCTGCTAACACAAAACGTTTTTTTTTTCTTCCTAGCTTTAAGTGGATATTAAGGATATTAAAGTGGATATTAAGGTGATTGATTTAAGTGATGGTCTAAATTTATTGTATATATTTTTTTTATAAGGGGCAGATAGAATAATTTATTTCTTCTTTCTGCACTCTTTTCATTCAATGTTTTTTTCTTTTTGGTGGTTTTCTTTTTTTTATTTTAAATGAATGAATGAAATAAAAACAAATAATAATGAAATGGCTTTAAACATCTGCTAAGTTCATGTCTTAAACCAACACAGATGTTCCTATTTTTAGTATTTTACATAACTTTTTAATGTACAAAGTAGATGTTTTTCTTTCGTTTTTTTTTATATAACTTTTTTTGTAATTTTCAATGCTTTTTATGATTGTCTACAGTTGTACTGATAAATATCTCCTGGAGGGTAGACTATATCTTGGCTGCAAGTATCAAGCTGCAAAATCCTTCGTTTTCTACAACTGATAGTGGTTGGTCATTAATTAAAATGAAGTTTAACAACTTCTCGGTGAACATTTGAGCTCCATGGCTTCAGAGGGGCAGTACTCTTGTTCATTCCGAAGCAGGCACTAGGATTTTGGTCAGCCGTGCTCAGTCTGCCCCTCGTCTGAGACAGGCAGACTGAGCGGGTCAGATTAGGCACAGCTGGCCAGGGTTGGGTTGCCTTCTATGGATAGAGCAAGAGGAGTGCCCCTCTGAATTCCCGGAGCTCAAATGTCCAATGTAAAACTAACTTCACCATGGTTTAATGTGGCACTATGGCTCTACAGACATTGCATGTTGCTGTCTTGCGGTGTTTAGTGTAAAATACTTATAATAATAATAATGATAATCATCATCATTTTATTTAAAAACGCCTTTCAGGACACCCAAGGACACTTCACAGCAAGAAACATTACAGAGATTGAGTAAAAACAGACAAACACAGTTCAAACATCAGCAGGAACAAATCGAAATATAAAATACATGAAGAATATAAAATACAAAATAATATAAAATACATTTAGTAAAGTTAAGGATAAGCAAGAGATGTGTTTTCAGGGCAGTCTTGAACAGAGAAAGGGAGGTGGTGTTTCGAAGGTCTGGCGGTAGAGCGTTCCAGAGGTGAGGGGCAGAGCAGGTGAAGGCCCTGCTCCCCATGGTGGAGAGGCGGGCAGAGGGTACATGGAGATGTAGCGAAGAGGAGGATCTGAGAGAGCGTGATGGGATGGAGATTTGTAGGAGGTCAGATAGATAAGGAGGGGCAAGGTTGTGGATAGATTTGAACGTGAGAAGTAGAATTTTGAAGATGATGCGTGATTTAACCGGGAGCCAGTGGAGCTGCTGCAGGACAGGAGTGATGTGGTTATAGTAGGAGGTTTGAGTGATGACACGGGCAGCTGAGTTCTGGACCATCTGTAACTTGTGGAGAGATTTGTTGGGGAGGCCGTAGAGAAGGGAGTTGCAGTAATCGATACGGGAAGTCACAAGACTGTGCACCAGGATGGCTGTGGAGCGGGGTGTGAGAGAAGGACGGAGACGGTTAATATTACGGAGGTGGAAATAGGCAGACCGAGTAATATTGTTGATGTGTGAAGTGAAGGAGAGAGTGGTGTCGAGGATGACACAGAGACTCTTGACCTGAGGGGAGGGGGATAGCAGAGAGTTGTTAAGGGGGACGAGAAGATGTTCTGATTTTGAAATAGAGTTTTTGGTACCAACAAGAATGATTTCTGTTTTGTTACTGTTTAGTTGAAGGAAATTGTTAGAAAACCAGTGATTTAGCTCATTGAGACAGTCGGTGAGGATGGAGGGTGGGTGGAGTTTGGTTTTGTTGACAAGTAGAGCTGTGTGTCATCAGCATAACAGTGGAAATGGACGCCGTATTTGTGGAAGATGTGACCTAGAGGAAGGAGGTAAATGATGAAGAGGAGGGGTCCGAGGACAGAGCCTTGGGGGACACCCGTGGAGACAGGGGAAGACTGGGAACGGAAGGATTTAAGCTGAATGAATTGAGTGCGGTCAGAGAGATAGGAGGTGAACCAGTCTAACGGGGTACCTGAGATGCCAATGGAGGTTAGTCTGTTGAGGAGGATAGAATGACAGATGGTGTCGAAGGCAGAGCTTAGATCAAGAAGAATGAGGATGGACAGAAGACCAGAGTCAGCAGCAAGAAGGAGGTTGTTAGTAATTTTTACTAGAGCTGTTTCGGTGCTATGGTGGGGGCGAAATCCAGATTGAAACTCTTCATAAATGTTGTTGTTGGACAGGTGAGAGTGAAGTTGACTAGCAACAGTTTTTTCAAGAATCTTGGAGATGAAGGGCAGATTGGAGATCGGACGAAGATTATTGAAGTTGGTGAAGTCAAGACCTGGTTTCTTGATGATGGGGGTGATGGCAGCAGATTTGAAGGCTGTGGGAACAATGCCAGAGGTTAGGGAGGAGTGGATGATATTAGTGATGATAGGGAGCAGAGACGGGAGACAGGATTTAACAAGAACTGTGGGAAATGGGTCAAGTTGACAGGATGAGGACTTGGACTTGCTGATAATGTCAGCAATGTCATCAGCAGAGGGGAGGGAGAAGACAGAGAAAGGGAGGGAGGGAGGGGGAGTTCAACAAGGATGCTGGGGGCAGTATTTGGTCCAAGGTTTATTGTAGTGGACCTACCCAGGGTCAAATTAAGGTTTTTGAACTGTCCAGTGATGACCTTTACTGACCTCTCAGTAAAGCAAGACATTTACTACAAAATTATTCATTTAGCTATAATCTGATAACATAGTCACCAATAAGAGACTATTTCTATCTTTGATTTTAGGCTGATGTGATCAAAAGAATAACTTTTGTCATTTTCATGATGTGTGCTTTTAAGCTGTGTTATTCTGTGAGAGTTAAACTGTGTTTCACTGCTGTGTCAAAGGTGCAATCTCGGGTCACAGAGACTTCTTTTAATTTTGTTAATTCAAATGTTATCAAATGAATAATTTTATTTGTAAGAGCATCAGTACATTTTAATGTCAGATAAATCAAATACTCTGCTTAATTCAAAATGTTGTACATGGAGGATTTCTCCTCTCCTCTCGAACTTGCATGTGAAGATAAAAGGAACACTTTATCTCATTCATTTTAGCTTGAGCTCAGGACAATCTAGACACCCAAAGACTTTTGTTTTTGTCCTATTTAATAATCAAGCTATTATCATTAATAGGTCCCATATGTGATGCTTAATGACGTTGTTTTAATCAAACCAACAGTATTTTGTTAAAGTGTTAAAGCAAAGGAATCAGTTTTATGATAAAATGCTGACATCTGAAACTAACACTTTATCTTTCTGACAAACTAATCTTTTGACCCCCTTTCAACATGTTGATGTCATCCTCACATCAACTTATGATGCCATTCGGCCAATCAGAAAGAACACATTTTCTGGGTCACGTCTCAGTTAAAACCTTCACATCTTACTTTCTCTTAGAAGTCTGCTGGAGTAAGCCTCAAACTATGGTCTTCTCCAAAGAACTGATGATCGTCTGGTCAACACGCTAATGACCATGTCATTCAGTTAAAGACTTATAACATGCCAAGTTATAAGCCATCTTCAACAGCTGAAAAGCTCTCTTTTATTGACATTCCTTTAAGGAACGTCTTATCTTGAACAACAGCACCAGGAGCTGCCGTTACTTTCGGTTCGAGTCAAGGCGCACGTCTGGAGACGCTGAGAATGGTAAACGAACTGACCAAACTGGACCGAGGGAGACTGACCATCTTCACGAGGTAACAAGTCGTCAAATGCTTTGCCAAGGGTACCAACGTGTAGCTTTAATCGGCCGGAGAACTGCCATGTTTCTGGTTAAAACACATCAAGATAACTCCCTGACTCTTAACTTTTCTTCCTCCATAAATTTCTCCTCCTAAACCTTTTCCCTCTCTATCTAAGCTGGAAACTATTTTAAGCTGAAATGCCCACAGACTAAATATGTTAACATCCAATATTTATGTCTGTTGTGTTATATTTAAGTGTGCTGACGTATTTATTTGAAAGAAAGTGAAATCATGTCAATCAAGTGTAATGGTGTTAATTTAGTTGATTTATTTTAAATAAATGATAGTGTCTCTTTGACATATCAAACTAAGTTAACGTCTTTGTCACTTAATGGCTTTGTGTATTTATCCATCATAAAGATCACAGAAATATTGGGTAAACTGAAAAAGAACAGAATCCGTGAATTTACTATTCAATCTGAATAAGTAGATTAATTAAGATAAAAAGGAGGTCAGTATTAATATTGACCTCCTCATTAATTCTTACATCTGGTGGCCCGTAAACGGTTCTGAAAGTTTATTGATATCTGTGGTCTCAGTCATGAACTGTAACGTCATGTTTGCATAAGAGGATCCAAGTTTTAAACTCTTGAGGATAATGATTTTGGCTGGAAGTGTTCAAAGCAGGCAGATTCTGCATGTTTTTATCATTTGAAGCTGAGAGATTGTTATTGTTCAACTCCTTGACACGCTGTGGGAGCTTTTAGGTGAAGTTCTGTCAGCCCGTGGTCTGTGGGGGTGTTCTGGTTCCGTTCGGCCCAGTACGCGCACAGACTCCGGCACAGAGCTTTGTTTGACCGCCGAGTCAAAAGCCTGAAAGCTAATTTAACATCTACAAGATTGCTGTTGTGGTATTTTACATTTTAGAGCTGGTCAAAGAAGCATATAACTGTTAGAACGGTGTCGGATTGTGGTTCTGAAACCCGAGTTCTGCTCCCTTAAAGTGGACGGAACCGACCTTGAACGCGGCTCCGAGAGAGTCCGTGTTTGTTCAACAGCTGCAGTGCTGTGTTACTGAGCGTAACTAAGTTGGCCTGTCTAGGTGTGTTCGCCGCATGTTTCAGAATTTTGGAAAGTTATTTTGTAGCGTTTGAGTTGTTTTAAGAGTCTATAAAGTTGTGGTCTGTTGTGCAAGCTAACGTTAAGCAACGTGTTTTACATGTTTGTTTATGAGCTGTGATTGGATGAAACTAGTACTGGGAGCTGTCAATCACTCTTGTAGCGAACGCTGATTCGCTGTTGTGAGCTGTCAATCACGTCGCACGCCGTTGCGACCAGCCCACTTTGTCGTCATTTCCGGCGCTACATTGGTCGAAGGTGAGAAACTACATTCGCCATTAAAGGTACAGTATGCAGTTTCTGTAGAACTCCAGCACTTAGAAATATTTTCAACAGGCAAAGCATTCTGATCCCGCTCTGCCCCCTTGTGGTCTGTTAAATTTCAAATTCAAGCTCTGTTTTTATTGGCTGATTCAAATTCAAGCTCTGTTTTTATTGGCTGGTTACAAACTCTGTTTTTATTGGCTGGAAAATGGTGGGTCACCTTTTCTTTTTAGAAATGCTTATTTACCACCTGGAGAAGCAAGGGGACAATATATATATATATTTTTTTCAGAGATTACCTGGCTAACATCAGTCTGTCAGGAGGTAGTGACAGAGTGAAGAAATATGTTCATAAAAAAAGCTACATACTGCAGCTTTAATGCTTGGAGATTGAACTACATATGCTGTGATTGATTTGTTGACGTCACGTATGTTGTAGCGAGCTCCGCCTCGCTCACGTAAGAAGCTGGTGACGCGCTACGCACGCTGCGTTGGCCCGCCCATTCTTGTCGTCATTTCCTGATGCACATTGAGTGACAATCAGACGCAGTTCACACACACACACGCTGACAGAACAAACTGAGTTTCACTGAGAGTTTAAACATTCTTTAAAGCCATCTGAACTGTCTAACAACATAGATTTGTCTCTGAGAAGTACGCGGTTCGAGCGTTTATCACTGATACACTAGAAACTAACTCTGACAGGGTTGTTTTTAGTTTAAATACTGATTAAAAAAAAATCAGTTTCCTCGTGATTAAAATTAAGACTCGAAGCTGTTGGTTAGAGGACGTTGACAGATGAGTTTTCTTAAAAAACATCATAAAAAGTCAGCATTTTATGGTGAGTTACCAGCTTTTAATTTTGTTCTGTACACAAACAATAGCTCCTGTTTATTTTAAATAAAATATTTAGAATAACAGAGGTACGGACAAACATTTTTGCTTATTTTAAATACAAAGAATTTAAAATAACAAACAAAAGTACAGTTTTCACTCCAGATAACTAAAAGAATTTTTTACTTTCTCTTCCTTTCTCTGACACATCATCTTCCACAGTTGTCCTGTGCACATTTAAACTTTCCTGTTTATTTCAAATAGTGAAAAGTTTAGAATAACGAATACAGAACATCTTTTATTTTGATTTTCACTGAAAATCCAGATAAAAGATGGCAGGCACAGAGGGTGAGACCCCTAACACCACTGATACAGGGCAGCCTGTGCCACCTCAAGGCCACGACCCGACCAAAGCAGATTGGATCGAATGTGCCTTATTTTCACTCACAGGGCCCATCACAAACTACCATGAAGAGACACAGTTGATGGAGGAAGCAGATGTGGACAGTGCATTAAAAACTGTAACAGCTGGAACCACAACGGCTGAAAAGAAAGCAGACAGAGATAAACGTTTGGCTAAATTAAGCCTTCTGTTAAAGGCCAAGCTAGACTTTGAAACTGCTGTACGCCGGGCTGTCTCTACATCATGTTTAACAGCACAAATGGAGGTTGCCGCTTTACAGCAGGAGGTAAAGAGTTTAACACAGTCGAGTATTGGCAGCGCTGAACAAACGCGTAGTCTCTACGAAGAATGCAGAGTGTTAAAAAGGGATTTTGACCAATCACAAGATGATTTGGAAAAATGTGTGGTGGAGAAGGATACGTATTACCATCAATACAAGTCGCTTCAGGCGGATTGTGGGGAGGCACGAGACGCGCTGGAAAAATGCACGGACACCCTGGAATCATTATCACTACGGTACACAAGGCTGCAAGAAGATTATAGAAAATCACAAGAACAGCACATGATGTTACAACGTGAAAATGATGGGTTAAAAGTCCAACTGAATAGTTGTCAAATAGAGCGTGCATCAGCAATGAACAAACTCTTTGAAGAAGAGAGAAAATGTTTGGGTCTCATGAGTAAACACCTTGAGAACTCACCGCCTCCGCTGCCCCCTCCCATACCTGATGACCTACTCCCTCCTCCACCGCCCCCGCCCATGCCAGATGCACTACTCCCTCCAACACCACCGCGCCGTCCCTTAGGGCCTCTAAAACCGACAATCCCACCGGATGCGCCGGTGGGTGGATCTGATAATAACCCACAAATACCTCTATCAATGGCTGAACTACGGAATATGGCGAAAAGCATTCAAACCTTCGCCCCTGGCCCAATGGGCTCACACGAAACCAAGATCTATCTCGAAGACCTTGATTTCCAGCTTCAACGCTTCCCAGAAGCTACAGATGATGATAGAATCTGTCTGTTAAGGTTAACATCGGACAGGACGGTGCATGCTTTTATGAAGCGTCAACGAGAAGCAGTGATGAAAGACTACAGTCTTCTCTGTGCTGCGCTGATAAAGGAGTTTTCTCCTTGCACGGGGCCCGATGGCATCATAACAGCAGCTAACATCAAGCAAGGTAGGAATGAACACCCAAGGTCATATTATGACCGAATATTCCGTGCCTATTTCGGGGACAGATGCGAACCTGAAATGGAGGAGGAGGTAGGGTTTAAGTATATTTTCAGCCAAAACCTCTGCCCTGACATAAGAGAGAAAGTACATGTCAGCGCAAACTATAAACGGAGGTCCATCGAAGACATAAGAGAGTGCGCGATAGATGTTTTTACAGGTCGCTCACCAAACAAGACACCCTTTGAAGTGTGTCCTGGTGAAAAGGTCAAATACCAATCGCTAGACCTTGAAGGAGCAAGAGCGCCAGCTCACTCTTTTAAGGAAGCCGAGAATAAGCAATATTTCCAACCTGACAGACCGCAAAATGAAGGTGTCCGCTGGAACAAAGACCAAAAGGGGTCCAGAGACCCTAAGTGGTACAGGCCGCATCAAGAGGAAGAACCCCATCATCAAAAAAGGGGGGCTTTCCAAAAGAAAAAGAAATATGGGTCCCAAGGTGACTCATATGGAAGAGGGCGGTCCCAGAGGGGACCCCCGAGCAATGCGCCAGATCCTGCACCTCAAACTGAACAGTCTGGGGCGAGGAAAAACCCACAGAAGTTCCAGAAAAAAGGCCCTAAACCTCTGTCTTCAGAAGAGATGGAGAACATACGTCGGTTGTTAGAAAGTTTGAAAAAAACAAACAAGGAAAACAAACCTGGAGTGATGTGTAGCACTATCATTGATAGTGACTCAGAACACACAAATAACAGCAATGCCACGATTGCTGACAGTCACCAAGATACTGATGGTCAGGATGCTGACAATCAGGGTATAGACAGTCAACAAGATGTTGACTGTAAACATGACATCATTGTTACAGAGTCCGAGAGCCCCTCATCAGAAAAAGGGGGGGAAAGCGCACTCACCAAAGACAATGACTCGTCACAGACCGATCACTCAGACCCATGTGTGACTGCACTACCAATACAGGTGAATGAAATTCACACAGACAATGGTAGACGTAACAAACGTCGAAAAAAACCTGATAGGTTCCTGTGTAACATTATCAGGAAGGGGCCCGCTAAGAAGGCTTACCTGTCAATCACTTTAGAAGGGGTCCTCACAGAAGAGGCCCTCCTGGATGGTGGGGCTGACATAACCATTATGTCTCCCACACTGTTGAAGGAGCTAAGGATAGCCGCTAGCGGGGTTGACAGGGAAATACCCCTCAAAGAATGTGCTGTAGTACTACAGGGACTCTCAGAGACGAGTACAACCCTTACAGCTATAGCCATGGTTCATATGCAGATTGGTGAAATGACGCTATACCACCCGGTACACGTGTCCACCATTGACTCATTCCCATTTTTGGTTGGCCAAGACTTTATAAACCGCTTCGACGCGATTATAGATTATGGTGATCAAACAATGTGGACCAGAGTGAGCCAACCACTGCCAATCGATATGCCTACACAAGGTGACACTGACTGTCTAACAGCAGGTACCGCGGAAGGCACAACGGGTTCCTCCAACGAGAGCACAATCCCGGTAAGTGAACCTTCAGCAACAGGTGAGGCAGAAAAGGCCCAACAAGAGAGCCTCCTCTGCGAGCTGAAACAGTCAGCACTCACTGAACACTACCTACCGCAGGTAGTCAAAGGTGTTGAGATCCAAGGATCCCACACCGATGATGCTGTTTTGTCTCCTTGGACGGAGAAATCAGCGATCAGCCAAGCTTTCTATGGAACCTTGGTTAAAAAACAGTTGGGTCTAGAAATGAACAAAAAGGCTTTCCGCTTTTCGTTGGACCCCAACGATAAACAGGTAATGACCGCAAAAGGGATCATTGACCTGAAACTGATCTGGAACCAACGAGTACTGGATCACCCGTTCCTCGTGGTCCCGAACTTACCACATGCAACCTACATAGGCTCCGACATTTTGGTAAGGTTAGGTGTCCGAGTGGACATCAACAACAATGTACTGTGGTCACTAGACACAGCCACAAAGGACTCTCCTGTGCTAACAACAGAGAACCTTAAGGCTGGACAGACCATTCCAGAGGTCTGTCAGATTGCTAACAGCCATAACACTGCGGTACCACCTCAGGTTATGAACAAGCCGGTGATGTGTCACATCATGAAAGGACAAG
>JBBPBX010078085.1:0-16710 GCA_038048925.1 Garcialebias charrua | reverse complement strand
AGTCAGAGAGTCTTTATTGTCATTTGCACCGCATGTGGTACATGTGATGAAAACGAGATTATGTACACAGGGTCCCAGTTACATCCAACAACAAATGCAAGAGAAAAACAGTAATAACATCTAGGATTAACTAAGAAAAACATCAACTAGTAATACACTAAGCCCTAATGTAGTAGGAAAACATCATTATAAACAGCAGCACGAACATGAGTCATTATGAGCAGATGGTCACAGATGAACACAGCAACAAGAAAACAGATCAGCATCAGCATGATGTGATATTTTGCAGTGATCATTCTTATTGTTTATTTATTCATGAGTCTAACAGCCTCAGGGTAGAAGCTGTTCCTCAGTCTAGTGGTTCTACATTTGATGCTCCTCAACCTCCGTCCTGAGGGGAGTGGGGCAAAGAGTGAGTGTGCTGGGTGAGTGAGGTCTTTCATGATGCAGGTGGCTCTTTTCCTGGATATCTATATCTATATATATCTATATATATCTATATATATCTATATATAAGTTTCCTCACGTGGGCAATGACAGTGAGACCTGGAGGGGTGTGGTTGGGAGGAACGGCCCCCCTGATCTGAACCAGAGTGGTGTTCTGTTATTGGACTTCTGTGCTCGTCATGGATTGTCCATAACGAACACCATGTTTAAGCATAAGGGTGTCCATATGTGCTCTTGGCACCAGGACACCCTAGGTCGCAGTTCGATGATCGACTTTGTTGTCGTCTCATCTGATCTGCGGCCGCATGTCTTGGACACTCGGGTGAGGAGAGGGGCGGAGCTGTCTACTGACCACTACCTGGTGGTGAGTTGGCTCCGATGGTGGGGGAGGATGCCGGTCAGACCTGGCAGACCCAAACGTATCGTGAGGGTCTGCTGGGAACGTCTGGCAGAGTCTCCCGTAAGACGGAGCTTTAACTCCCACCTCCGGGAGAGCTTTGAACACGTTCCGAGGGAGGCGGGGGACATGGAGTCCGAGTGGGCCGTGTTCCGCGCCTCTATTGTCGAGGCAGCTTATCGGAGCTGTGGCCGCAAGGTTGTTGGTGCCTGTCGAGGTGGCAACCCTCGAACCCGGTGGTGGACACCGGCAGTGAGGGATGCTGTCAGGCTGAAGAAGGAGTCCTATTGGGCCTTTTTGGCTTGTGGGACCCCGGAAGCAGCTGATAGGTACCGGCAGTCCAAGCGGCATGCGGCTCGGGTGGTTGCTGAGGCAAAAACTCGGGCGTGGGAGGAGTTCGGAGAGGCCATGGAGAATGACTTCCGTACGGCTTCGAGGCGATTCTGGTCCACCATCCGGCGTCTCAGGGGGGGAAAGAGGTACGAGACCAACACCATTTATGGTGGAGGTGGCGTGCTGCTGACCTCAACTCGGGATGTTGTGAGTCGGTGGGCGGAATACTTCGAAGACCTCCTCAATCCTACTGGCACGTCTTCCACTGAGGAAGCAGAGCCTGGGGACTTTGGGTCGGGTTCTCTGATCTCTGGTGCTGAGGTCGCCGAGGTGGTTAAAAAGCTCCGCGGTGGCAAGGCTCCGGGGGTGGATGAGATTCGCCCGGAGTTCCTTAGGGCTCTGGATGTTGTAGGGTTGTGTTGGCTTACGCGACTCTGCAATATCGCGTGGACATCTGGGGCAGTTCCCTTGGATTGGCAGACTGGGGTGGTGGTTCCCCTATTTAAAAAGGGGGACCGTAGGGTGTGTTCCAACTATAGGGGGATCACACTCTTAAGCCTCCCTGGTAAGGTCTATTCAGGGGTTCTGGAGAGGAGGGTCCGTCGGATAGTCGAACCTCGGATTCAGGAGGAGCAGTGTGGTTTTCGTCCTGGTCGTGGAACACTGGACCAGCTCTACACCCTCAGCAGGGTCCTGGAGGGTGCGTGGGAGTTTGCCCAACCAGTTTACATGTGTTTTGTGGACTTGGAGAAGGCATTCGACCGCGTCCCTCGGGGGGTTCTGTGGGGGGTACTCCGGGAGTATGGGGTACCAGGCCCTTTGATAAGGGCTGTTAGGTCCCTGTACGACCGGTGTCAGAGCTTGGTCCGCATTGCCGGCAGTAAGTCAGGCTCGTTTCCGGTGAGAGTTGGACTCCGCCAAGGTTGCCCTTTGTCACCGATTCTGTTCATAACTTTTATGGACAGAATTTCTAGGCGCAGCCAAGGTGTTGAGAGGATCCGTTTTGGTGACCTTAGAATCGCTTCTCTGTTTTTTGCAGATGATGTGGTCCTATTGGCTTCATCAGCTCGTGATCTACAGCTTTCGCTGGAGCGGTTTGCAGCTGAATGTGATGCGGCCGGGATGAGGATCAGTTCCTCCAAATCCGAGGCCATGGTCTTGAGCCGGAAAAGGGTAGCATGCCCTCTCCGGGTCGGGGAGGAGGTCCTGCCCCAAGTGGAGGAGTTTAAGTATCTCGGGATCTTGTTCACGAATGAGGGAAAACTGGAGCGTGAGATCGATAGGCGGATAGGTGCAGCGTCCGCAGTGAAGCGGGCGCTGTACCGGTCTGTCGTGGTGAAGAGAGAGCTGAGTCAAAAGGCAAAGCTCTCAATTTACCGATCGATCTACGTTCCCACCCTCATCTATGGTCATGAGCTTTGGGTTATGACCGAAAGAACAAGATCTCGGATACAAGCGGCTGAAATGAGTTTTCTCCGCAGGGTGGCTGGACTCTCCCTTAGAGATAGGGTGAGAAGCTCAGTCATCCGGGAGGGACTCGGAGTAGAGCCGCTGCTTCTCCACATCGAGAGGAGCCAGTTGAGGTGGCTCGGGCATCTGGTTAGGATGCCTCCTGGACGCCTCCCTGGTGAGGTGTTCCGGGCATGTCCCACCGGGAGGAGACCCAGAGGAAGACCCAGGACACGCTGGAGGGACTATGTTTCTCGGCTGGCCTGGGAACGCCTTGGGATTCCCCCAGAGGAGCTGCTCCAAGTGGCTGGGGAGAGGGAAGTCTGGGCCTCCCTACTTAGGCTGCTACCCCCGCGACCCGACCCCGGATAAGCGGAAGAAAATGGATGGATGGATGATATATATATATATATGTATATATATATATATATATATATATATATATATATATATATATATATAGTGGGAGTGGTGGCGCAGAGGTTAAGAAGGTGCGCTTGTGATCGGAAGGTCGCCGGTTCAAGCCCCGGTACCGACAACATCAAAGATGTGGGTGGGATAAGTGAAGCGGTCACACTTGTCTCCACCCTCATCTGCCCCACTCTGGGCCCTTGAGCAAGGCCCTTAACCCACACCATCTGCTCCCCCGGGAACCCTAGATATCAGCTCTCTGCTCCACACAGAGGGCTGTGGTTGCTCGGTGGTCTGTGGTTGTGTCAGGAAGGGCATCCGGCGTAAAAACAACTGCCAAATCTTCGTGCGACTAGATCGCTGTGGTGACCCCTAACGCAGGGAAAAGCCGAAAGAAGAAGAAAAAAAAAATAAAAAATATATATATATATATATATATATATATAGATGTAGTGGACATGACCTTGTCCACTTTTAAGACACCTGTGTACTTTTGAACTGTCCAGTGATGACCTTTACTGACCTCTCAGTGAAGCAAGACATTTACTACAAAATCATTCATTTAGCTATAATCTGATAAATATAGTCACCAAAAGAGACTATTTCTATCTTTGATTTGATCCTAATGTGATCAAAAGAATAACTTTTGTCATTCTCATGATGGTGCTTTTAAGCTGTGTTATTCTGTGAGAGTTAAACTGTGTCCACTGCTGTGTTAAAGGGAAATATCGGGTCACAGAGACCCGACTGTTCTGTTTAGAAATAAGAAGACAGTTTAATCAGTTGTTTTTCATTGAACAAGGCTCCAGCTTTCTCTGTCTGTTCCTAAACAAATCTCCCTCTGCTGCTGCTTGTTAACCTTGGGTTTGATAAGACAAATGAACTCCTCGACTGGTCCTTCCTTAAGTACTAGTCTAAGCTGTGCTGAAACGCTTCAGAGAGTTGCTGGGAACTTCAAAAGAGATGTGAACTTTCCCAAGAGCTGGACACGTGTGGTCAAGAGCTAACGACCGGCGTCTTCAGCTAAGGACTGATAACAGGCTGTTATGAGTCTACTTCGAACAAGCCGAGCTCAAAAACTTTGTTTATTCCCTCCTGGAATAAGTTTATCTTGAAGTCAGAGGCCTGAAGCTGACATATTCTCTGATGACCAACGCGGAAGCCAGGAGACGTTGAAACGTAAACTAAAACCAGTTTTGGACGTGCTGAGACTAAAGGACTCTGTGCATCTGAAGGCTGGTGTCTTCCCTCTTACCGGGCTGTCGTCAAAAGGTAAAGGAGCTGTTTACAAAACGTACCTGGATTTTAGCAGAAGTCTGATGGGAAGTGTCACTCTGGTCTCATGCTCAGGATAATGTTCTTCTTAAATCTTTCCTCCTATTTCTTTTCCCTCTCAACCTAAGCTGGAAACTATATTTTAAGCTGAAATGCCCCTCAGACTAAATATGTGTAACATCTAATATTTATGTCTGTTGTGTTGAATTCAAGTGTGCTGACGTATTTGAATTGAAAGAAAGTGAAATCATGTCAATCAAGTGTAATGGTGTTAATTTAGTTGATTTATTTTAAATAAATGATAGTGTCTCTTTGACATATCAAACTAAGTTAACGTGTCCATTGTCACTTAATGGCTCTGTTTATTTATCCATCATAAAGATCACAGAAATATTGGGTAAACTGAAAAAGAAGAGAATCCGTGAATTTACTATTCAATCTGAATAAGTAGATTAATTAAGGATAAAGAGGTCAGTATTAATATTGACCTCCACATTAATTCTTACATCTGGTGGCCTCGTATCGGCTTCTAAAAGTTTATTGATAAATCTGTGGTCTCAGTCATGAACTTGTAACGTCATGTTTGCATAAAAGGATCCAAGTTTTAAACTCTGAGGATAATAATTTTGGCTGGAAGTGTTCAAAGCAGGCAGATTCTGCGTGTTTTTATCATTTGAGGCTGAGGGATTGTTATTCGTTTCAACACTGCAAGCGCTGTTGGAAGCATTCAGGTGAAGTTTTGTCAGCCGTAGTCTGTGGAAGTTCTGGTTCGGTCCAGTTCACGCGGACTCCTGTACAAAGCTTTGTTTGACCGCCGAGTCAGAAGCCTGAAAGCTAATTTAACATCTACAAGATTGCTGTTGTGGTGTTTTACATTTTAAAGAAGGTCGAAGCAGCATATACTGTTAGAACGTGTCGGTTAGTGGTTCGTGAAACCCGAGTTCTGCTCCTTTAAAGTGGACGGAACCGACCTGAACGCGGCTCCGAGGGAGTCCGTGTCGTGTTACAGTTGAGGTGCTGTGTTACTGAGCGTAACTAAGTTTGCCTGTCTAGATGTGCGCGCCGCATGTTTCAGAATTTTGGGAAGTTAAATTGTAGCGTTTGAGTTGTTTTAAGAGTCTATAAAGTTGTGGTCTGCTGTGCAAGCTAACGTTAAGAAGACGTGTCTCATGTCCGTTTATGAGCTGTGATTGGATGATACGAGTGCTGTGTGCTGTGAATCACTCTTGTAGCGAACGCTGATTCGCTGTTGTGTGCTGTCAATCACTCTTGTGGCGAACGCTGATTCGCTGTTGTGAGCTGTCAATCACGTCGCACGCCGTTGCGACCAGCCCACTTTGTCGTCATTTCCGGTACTACATTGGTCGAAGGTAAGGACTACATTCGCCATTTATGCTTGTAGAATGAACTACTTATGCTGTGATTGATTTGTTGACGTCACGTATGTTGTAGCGAGCTCCGCCTCGCTCGTACGAAGCTGGTGACGCGCTACGCACGCTGCGTTGGCCCGCCCATTTTTGTCGTCACTTCCAGGTGCCGCACTTTGAGTGACAGGTCACACTCGCTGGCTCACACTCGTTCACACACGAACACACACTTAAACACTCATCTGAAGCCATCAACACTGTCTAGCGACATAAACTTGTCTCTGACAAGAAAGCGGTTCGAGCAATTATCACGTTCTTACTGAAAACTAACCCTAATAGGTTGTTTTCTTTCCATGTACTGATTTAAACTCAGTCGCTTCGTGATAACATACGCGACGCTGCCCCCTGCTGGACGTTAATAGATGAGTTTTCTCTCAACACATCATAAAGTCAGCATTTTTTATGGTGAAAATTACCAGCTTTAAAATTGTTCTGTACACAAACAAAAACTCCTGTTTATTTTAAATAAAGAATTTTTGAAAACAGAGGTACAGACGAACAATTGATGCTCATTTTAAATACTGAAGAGATTTAAAATAACACTCAAAAAAGCATCTTTTATTTGATTTTCAGATTAAATAAAAAAGAAAAGTTGATGGAGAGCAGAGCATTTCCACATTCAAAATTTTAAACAGCATTGGCATACACTGTACACTTTTGGTTAAAAATAGCATTTTTAACGTTTTTCTGTGTACGTTTACAACAGTGAGGTTAATTTGATAACGAATTTCTTTTTCGAATAACACCTGCATGTACCAGCTTGTTGATTTTTACAGACTCAAAACAAATATGGATAAACAATCAGATGAAGTTGTTCCATCCTCATCCTTGGAGGATGCTGATGGTGAGCAAACTCCAGCGCCGGTTGAGGAGAAAATCCCAGCGCAGGAGGATTCAGAGTCTGAGTCAGAGGACACAGATTGTGTTGATAATGCCTTAAAACTGCTAATGAAAACACTCGTGAAGTATGGTGAGGAGGTAGCAGCAATGGACACCCCGACTCTGGACACAGAGTTAGAAAGTCTAGCAACAGGCATAATCAAAAAAGGTGGAAAAAAGCTCAGCGCCGACCGTACTGTCAAATTGGCCTTTCTGTTGAAGACCAGACTGGACCATGAACTGTATAAGAGTGGGGACCTTGAGGATGAACTGGCTGATGAAAAAAATAAACTGGCTGATGAGAAAACTAAACACGAAGGTACCACTTCAGAGTTTGTGTCATACAAGAAAACGACAAATACAGAGATTGAACGTTTAAACAATGAAATACTGTTGCAAACACATTCATATGAAGAAAACATTCGGTCCAGAGGACAAAAATATGACGATCTATCAGAGAGAATGAAATATTACAGCAACAGGTACAATCGATGTCTAAAGATCTACAAGAGAACAAGGAAAAAAGAGAAGAAGCCCACACCCGGTGCACAATGTTGAAAATAGAGTATGATAAATTAAAAGAACAACTAAAAGAGAGCACTCAATTCGAGGAAAATAGAAAACTCAGTGAACAGTGCACAGCGCTACAAACTGCAGTTGATTGTTTACGCAGAGAATTGACTGAAAGTAAGGTGGAACTGACCTTAACTAAAGAAAACCTCTTTAAAGAAAGGGAGAGGTGGGTGGATGTTGTGGCAAAGCATTCTCAAGGCATCACACCACCACCCCCACCACCTCCACGCGGTGATGCAGAACAGCTCACCGTACCTGTTAAGACCCGCCAGTCGGAGCAGGGACTTGCGTCCTCAACATCAACACCTGCACATGGATCACAGGTAAATGGGAATAGCAATGATGCTAAACTTTCTATTCCAATACCTGAACTCCAGAAGCTTTCTAGATACATTCAACGCTTTGAGCCAGGGCCGTTGGGTTCAATCTATACAAAGAACTACCTAGACTCTCTTGATTTCCAGCTGGGTAATTTTCCAAATGCTACTGCTGAGGATAAAATTGCGCTGATCAGGCTCACCGCAGACTGGCCTGTATATAACTTCATTGTTCGCCAACCGGACGCCATAAAAACAGATTACAAACTGTTGCGTGATACTCTTATACGAGAGTTCACTCCAAACATGGGGCCTGGTGGCTACCCTGATGCCGAGAAGGTCGTGCAAGGTAAGAAGGAGCATCCACAGGCATATTACCAGAGAATGTTCCAGGCTTTCTTTGGTAATCGCAATGAACCGGGCATGGAGGACGACGTAGGTTTTAAATACCTTTTCGGTAAAAACCTCCACCCTGATATAAAAGAGTCAGTTCAAGTGATGGCTAATTTCAGAGACAAGACCATCAAGGAAATGAAACAATGCGCCGTAAATGTTTTCGAGGCCCGCATGGAATGCAGAACACCCGTAGAGGTGTTCACGAGTGCGAGAGCCGACTCCCAATCGCTGGAACTGGAAGGGACGCGAGCACCAGCTCCCTATCCACCGACAGGCGAAAAGAAACAGACCTTTCACCCTGACAAACCACAAAGTGGGGGTGTCCGCTTGAGGAAAAACCCAAGGTGGCTCAAGCAAAACACGGAGGGTGAACAAAAGGATCAAAAGGGGGGTGCGCGTCCAACGAGTAAAGATTATGGGTACAAGGGTAACCCATATAACCAAGGGTGGTCCCAGCAGGAACCCCCGAACCAAGGGTGGTCCCAGAGGGGACACCCGAAGCCAGTCTGGGCCCGGAAGGGGCCCCCACGCCGTGGACCTGCTCCCCCTACCCCTCAAACTGAACAGTCCGAGACAGACAAAAAATCGCAGAAGTCCCGGAGGAAAGGCCGTAGCCCTCTGTCCCCAGAAGTCAAGGAGGAAATACGTCAGATGTTCGACACGTGGGAAAATACTAAAAATGAGAACAAACCCGGTGTGATGTGTAGCACTATCATTGATAGTAACTCTGAACATTCTAACAACAACAATGCCACAGTTGCTGGCAGTCACCAAGACATTGGTGGCCAGGATGCTGACAATCAGGGTAATGACAGTCGAATCGTTGACAGTCCAGAATGTGACAGTCAACAGAACGTTGACTGTAACCATGACTTCATTGCTACGGAGCCTGAGCACCCCTCGTCAGAAAAAGGGGGGGAAAGCTCACTCACCGTTGAAAGTGGCTCGCCACGAACTGAACAGTCAGACCCATGTGTGTCTGCACTAACAGTACTGATAAATGAAGGTCACACAGTCAGGGGTAGGCGTGATAAACGTCGGAGACAACCTGGTGAGTTCCTGTGTGACATTATCAGAAAGGGGCCCGCTAAGAAGGCTTACCTGTCCATCACGTTGGAAGGGATCCTCAGAAAAGAGGCCCTCTTGGATGGTGGGGCAGACATATCCGTTATGTCACCCACACTGTTAGAAGAGCTGCGGCTGGCCGCTAGCGGTGTTGACAGGGAAATACCCCTCAGAGAATGTGCTATAGTTTTGCAGGGTCTCTCGGAGACGAGTACAACCCTAACAGCTATAGCAATGGTTCACATGCAGATTGGTGAGACGACACTATACCACCCGGTATACGTGTCCACCGTTGACTCATGCCCATTTTTGGTTGGCCAAGACTTTATAAACCGCTTCGACGCGGTTATAGATTATGGCGATCAGACAATGTGGACCAGAGTGAGTCAACCACTGCCGATCGATATGCCTACACAGAGTAACACTGACCGTCTAACGGCAGGTACCGCGGAAGGCAAAAGGGAATGCTCAGACGAGAGCACAATCCCTGTGGGTGAACCTCCAACTACAGGTGAGGCAGTAGAGGTCCAACAAGAGAGCCCCCTCTGCGAGCTGAAACAGTTGGCACTCACCGAACACTACCTACCACAGGTAGTCAAAGGTGTTGAGATTCAAGGATCCCACACCGATGATGCTGTTCTGTCCCCTTGGACGGAGAAATCAGCGATCAGCCAAGCTTTCTTTGGAACCTTGGTTAAGAAACAGTTGGGTCTCGGAATGAACAAAAAGGCTTTCCGCTTCCCGTTAGACCCCAACGATAAACAGGTAATGACTGCTAAAGGGATCATTGACCTTAAACTAATCTGGAACCAACGAGAACTGGATCACCCGTTCCTCGTGGTCCCGAACTTACCACATGCAACCTACATAGGCTCCGACATTTTGGTAAGATTAGGTGTCCGAGTGGACGTCAACAACAATGCACTGTGGTCACTAGATACAGCCACGAAGGACTCTCCTGTGTTAACCACAGAGAACCTTAAGGCTGGACAGACCATTCCAGAGGTCTGCCAGGTTGCTAACAGCCATAACACTGTGGTGCCACCTCAGGTTATGAACAAGCCGGTGATGATTCACATCATGAAAGGACAGGCTATTAGAACAAAACAGGCATGCTTTCAACCATCTCCTATGTTTTTCAACTTAGGACTGTCCATGGAGGCCACATGCCAAGTGACCCTCGACGGCAGAACCACGACTGTCGCTGTGTGTAACACGAGCACAGAAGAGGTACTGATCCCAAAGCGCTCACAGCTAGGATGGTTGATCTCTACTGATTTTCATGATTTTGAACTAAGCATTCCATTTCTGGGAGGACTCCCAGAAAACTTGATCCCAAGTCATCATTCGGGGCGAGTCTTGTTCACAAAACCAACACAGGCCATAGCTCTTTTCTCCCCCACTGAGTCCGACCGGGACATTGTCCACAGGTTCGGTTTCAACCAAGGAGAAAGTCTAGGCCCTCAAACTTACAGTGCACTACCTGTTGACAGGTTTTATGACACTGAAGGGGACTCACTGGAGCTCCCCAGAGAACAAGAACCGCTCTCATTTGCTTCACAGATAGACCAGGTGGTCGCTCAGGCCGACGCCTTGGAAACTGATGAAGACAGGGACAAACTTCGCAAAGTTCTGCTAAAATATGAAAAATCATTCTCAACTGACTCGATGGATTGTGGGTTGACCACGCTCCACACAGTGAGCATTCCAACCCCGCCTGATGCTCCACCTGCATTTGTCAGACAATACAAGATTCCTCTGGCAGCACATCAACCTATCAGGGAAATCATTGCTGACCTGTTAGGAAAAGGTATCATCCGATACTGTAACAGCACTTACTCTGCGCCTTTATGGCCGGTGTTAAAACCTAATGGTAAGTGGAGACTTACTATAGACTACAGAAAGCTAAACAAACAAGTTCCCTTATCCAGATGGCCTATGACGCAGCTCCAACAGGAGTTGCCCAAGGTCACTAATGGTAAGTACTTTTCGACCCTTGACATCGCCTCTGGTTTTTGGACCATTCCTGTGCGTGACAAGGATCAATACAAACTAGCTTTCACTTTTGGTGGCCGTCAATACACCTTTAACAGGTGTCCCTTTGGCTACGCTAATTCACCTGCAGAGTTCAACATCTTCTTGAACAAGGCATGTCCAGACGCCCACGAGCGTGGGACACTGATTTATGTGGACGATGTCCTCTTGAGGCAGCCAACACTGGACTCACATTTGGCTGAGATCGACCACGTTCTGAATCAGCTAACAACTGCTGGTGCTAAAATATCACTGTCGAAGTGCCAGTGGTGCAGAACCAAGGTGGACTACGTTGGCCTACTTGTAGGTCCAGACGGAGTACAACCACAGCTGACTCGCACCCAAGGCCTTGACAATCTCAAAGTCCCCACCAGTCTCAAAGAACTACAAAGTTTTCTTGGCGTGTGTAACTACTCGAACCAGTTCATAGAGAACTATGCAGACCTTGCAAAGCCACTGACTGAACTCCTTAAGAAAGACGTTCCATTTGTCTGGACTGACAAACAGCAGCAGGCTATGGACGCTCTTATAAACAGGATCAAGTCAGCCCCTTGTTTAGTCTACCCAGACTACAACAAAGAGTTTTACTTGGAAGTGGGCTTCTCAGCTCATTGCATAAGTGCAGGTCTATACCAGATACACGACAGAGACAAACGTGTAGTAGCCTACGCCAGCAAAACGATGGCAGGCCCCGAGTTGAGATTCTCAGACTGTGAGAAAGCTTTACTGACCACAGTGTGGGCAGTTAAACATTTCTCCAGCTACATTGGTGGACAGAAAATCATTGTGGAAACACAACACCAGCCAGTGACTTTCCTTAACAGTGAACGCATCAGAGATGGTGTGGTGACAAACTCACGTGTTGCAACGTGGCTCATGGCGCTTCAAAGTTTTAACCTAGACATACGTTATGGTCAAAACAAGAAGTCTCATCTGGGGACGGACTTGGCAATCTGCCAGAAGTGTACACAAGATGTACCAGCCACCCAGCCGCCGGTTGAGGTAAAAACCCCAGTAACTGAAGACCCGAATCACCACTTCTTTGATGACAATATCTGCAAAGATATGACAACATTGTACGTGGATGGATCTTCATTCCTCCGCGACAAGATCTGCAGAGCAGGTGTTGGAGGGGTCCTCCTCCAAGACCAAGAGCAGATAACTTTCAGCTACAAATTAGGATCTCAGACTTCTCAGTACGCTGAGATTGCAGGAATCCTAATAGCTCTCCAGATGGTAGTAGAACGCTCCATCAAGACGCTAGTCATCTGCACTGACTCTAACTATGCTCGTTTGAGTTTCGCTTGTCACCTCGCTGTGTGGAAACAGAACGGTTTCCTAACAAGCGACAGAAAAGTGGTCAAACACAAAGAGCTTTTCATAGCGTGTGATCACTTGGTGACATCACACGACTTACAGATCTACTGGAAGAAAGTTCCAGGGCATTCTAGAGTCCCAGGCAATGACAAGCACTACAATGACATTGCAGATTCCTTAGCCAAAGAGGGAGCCGACGAAGGTCCTCTATGGTCCTTCGACTCCTCCTGGTTGATCAAGACTCTGTCAACACAACCTGCTGTTGAGGTTATGGCAGTCACACGTGCACAGGCCGCGGACAAACCTGCTGACAACGCAGTCTCCGTACGACCCGCACTGACTGACCCTGACATCATCCAACTTCAGAAGTCGGATCCTGCTATCAACTCCATGATACTGTATCTGACTGATCCGGACAAGAACACTCCGTCTAAAGACGAACTGGATTCCGATCCAGACCTTAAAGTCCTTTATCAGCTGCGCAAACAGCTTAAACTACTCAAGGGCATCCTGACTTTCGCTCATGGACCAACGTCCTCACCTGTGTTCGTGGTTCCCCATGACCAAAGGGGGGTGATGTTAGTTCATGCCCATGATCTCCCGTCCGCAGGACACAAAGGAGATAAAGCCACGCTGACGGCATTAAAACAAATTGCCTATTGGCCTGGAATGAAAAAGGATGTCAAGGACTACATTGAAGGGTGCGTGGTCTGTGGCCAGTTTCAGCCAACCAGACCACTTCACAGAGCACCACTGCAAAGCAGAGGCATTGCATTCCCATGGTCTGACCTCCAGATCGACTGGGTTGGACCACTCACTAAGAGCTCTAGAGGAAATAAATATTTTCTCACGGTAACCTGTGCATTTACCAAATGGGTAGAATGCCTACCAGCTCCTAACGACACAGCACAAACAACTGCTATGTTGTTAATGAATCATATATTCTCAAGGTTTGGACTTCCCCTTCGGGTGAACTCAGACCAAGGTACACACTTCACAGGTGAAGTGATGAAAGAACTGTGGAAGACGCTAGGCGTCAAGGCCAACTTTCATGTCGGCTACCACCCACAGGCTTCAGGCCAAGTTGAGAGAGCAAACAGAACTGTGGTGAGTATTTTGAAGAAATACGTGGCTGCAAACCACAAGGACTGGGATGTGAAACTCCCTCTGGTCCTCATGGCCATAAGAGCCACTCCACACACATCAACTGGCATCTCTCCCTTCGAGATGATGACCGGTCGACAGATGACTCTCCCTCTACACCTGTTGTACCAACCAGGCGACGCCGTCATGGCGACAGCCTACACTACACAACAATACATGAAAGATTTGAATGTACACCTCAGAAACACTTTTGCTTTCGCCCAGAAAAACCTGGAAAGGTCCGCTGAAGGACGCAAGGCGTACTATGACCAGAAGGCCTCTCACAATGAACTCCAAGTGGGAGACAGAGTCTGGTACTATACGTTCGCCCCAGCAACCGGGAAAGGAGAGTCCGGGACCGGAACTCTCGCCCGCAAACTAATGCCCAGGTGGACTGGACCTCATCTGATAACAGACAAAGTGTCCTCAGTCGTCTACGAGATCAAAATCAGCAAAGGCCGCAAAGAGCCAATTGCTAAATGGGTACATCGAAATCAGATCAAACCTTACAAGGCGTTCAATGACTCCACAAAAGACAAAGATCTCACAAACTCACCGACTTCATGGGATAATAAGGTCGTCCAAACACAAGTTAGTAAATAAACTAATCAGGTTTAAACTACCATATTTCCCACCCTATAAGTCGCATTGTCCAACTTGAACTTAGAAACGCTAAGTCCAACACCCACAACAAAAACTAATCTTAACAACCATTTAAATCCACAAGATTTAAGTTGACCTCGGTCATAAAGTTGAG
Organism: Garcialebias charrua; assembly: GCA_038048925.1. NCBI lineage: Eukaryota > Metazoa > Chordata > Actinopteri > Cyprinodontiformes > Rivulidae > Garcialebias > Garcialebias charrua. The sequence goes on along the minus strand of JBBPBX010078085.1, from coordinate 2,490 downwards.
ACCTGTTTTCTTGTGTGTTGCACTTTGGAATCTGACGACAAGAGTGTGTCGAAGCAGTGAAACGTTGTTTCCTTGTTGTTTAGTCATTACTGTTGTCATTATTTGAGATATTGTTGTGGTTCTGGACACTCCCAGCCAAAAAAGGTTTTGTATTAACATTGATTAATGCATAAGATGGATCTAACTATGCCAACATGCAGTTCGTTTTGTTAAATCTCAACCGTTGAAGAGTCAATGTAGTTTAAAGCTACTCAAGGTACCATAAACTACACTGGCCTCACGATTTCTAAATTGAACCGATTCGATCGTTTCTATTCTAGATTATCTATTCATTTTGATGAGTCTCGCCATAGACTTCAAAATTTATTAGGTACACCAAATCCTACGTCGTTCGTCTAAAAGACAACAGACATTTAGATCAAACTATATTTCATTTTTCTACTTTAGTTTAACCTAAACTAAGTAATGAATGGAGGAATAGTTTGGAATTAGAGGCCTTCGTTACAGAAGCCCTCCAAAATTCTATAGGTATAGATCCCTATATCTAATTTACAGAATTGATCCACCCCTTAATTGGTAATGTAGCTGATCTAAACCATGATAGCTTACATACCAGGTGCATATAGGTAGGGCTTAATGTAAAATCCCAATCATAAGCCCACCTAAAACCACATAATTGCATGACACATAGAACCAGAGTGGCACTGACTGGAGACCAACCAGCCAACAACCTTCGATGTGGGACCTGCAGCTCCAACGCTTGGTCTTCAACCTTCATCCAAGGGTCGCCTCCTCTGCGTCAATCGAGGGATCCCCTCTACATGCTGATTATGAAAACAATTGTTGCTGATGAATCACCAACTCTAATCGTTGTGGATTTACTGCTGTGGGATTACCGCTGTGGATTGTAAGACTTTGTTTTCCAAGGGATCACAGACTTTGTTTTCCAAGAGTTAACAGACTTTGTTTTCCGAGGGATTAAAAGCTTTTCGCAATGGGATTACCTCCGAACAGTATGGAATTTCCAAAACTTTATGGGATTATAATTTTTGATTTTTCTTTTCCACTTGCTGGATTACTTCAAGATCAGAGACAGTTCAAGGTTTCCTTTCGTGTTGGACCCCATCCCCAAGGACTGGCGATGGCTTCCAAAAGGGGGGAGATGTAGTGGACATGACCTTGTCCACTTTTAAGACACCTGTGTACTTTTGAACTGTCCAGTGATGACCTTTACTGACCTCTCAGTGAAGCAGGACATTTAACACAATTATTCCTTTAGTTATAATCTGATGAATATAGTCACTAAAAGAGACTATTTCTATCTTGATTTTATTCTAATGTGATCAAGAATAACTTTTGTCATTTTCATGATTGTGCTTTTATGCTGTGTTATTCTGTGTGTTAAACTGTGTTCACTGCTGTGTTAAAGGGAAATATCGGGTCACAGAGACCCGACTGTTCTGTTTAGAAATAAGAAGACAGTTTAATCAGTTGTTTTTCATTGAACAAGGCTCCAGCTTTCTCTGTCTGTTCCTAAACAAATCTCCCTCTGCTGCTGCTTGTTAACCTTGGGTTTGATAAGACAAATGAACTCCTCGACTGGTCCTTCCTTAAGTACTAGTCTAAGCTGTGCTGAAACGCTTCAGAGAGTTGCTGGGAACTTCAAAAGAGATGTGAACTTTCCCAAGAGCTGGACACGTGTGGTCAAGAGCTAACGACCGGCGTCTTCAGCTAAGGACTGATAACAGGCTGTTATGAGTCTACTTCGAACAAGCCGAGCTCAAAAACTTTGTTTATTCCCTCCTGGAATAAGTTTATCTTGAAGTCAGAGGCCTGAAGCTGACATATTCTCTGATGACCAACGCGGAAGCCAGGAGACGTTGAAACGTAAACTAAAACCAGTTTTGGACGTGCTGGGACTAAAGGACTCTGTGCATCTGAAGGCTGGTGTCTTCCCTCTTACCGGGCTGTCGTCAAAAGGTAAAGGAGCTGTTTACAAAACGTACCTGGATTTTAGCAGAAGTCTGATGGGAAGTGTCACTCTGGTCTCATGCTCAGGATAATGTTCTTCTTAAATCTTTCCTCCTATTTCTTTTCCCTCTCAACCTAAGCTGGAAACTATATTTTAAGCTGAAATGCCCCTCAGACTAAATATGTGTAACATCTAATATTTATGTCTGTTGTGTTGAATTCAAGTGTGCTGACGTATTTGAATTGAAAGAAAGTGAAATCATGTCAATCAAGTGTAATGGTGTTAATTTAGTTGATTTATTTTAAATAAATGATAGTGTCTCTTTGACATATCAAACTAAGTTAACGTGTCCATTGTCACTTAATGGCTCTGTTTATTTATCCATCATAAAGATCACAGAAATATTGGGTAAACTGAAAAAGAACAGAATCCGTGAATTTACTATTCAATCTGAATAAGTAGATTAATTAAGGATAAAGAGGTCAGTATTAATATTGACCTCCTCATAATTCTTACAT
>JBBPBX010078084.1:0-16711 GCA_038048925.1 Garcialebias charrua | reverse complement strand
ACTCCTGTAAAAAAAATTTGATTTTTTGCATGAGCCGGATCCTGAACGCCACCTGTCAATCAATCTGGTAGGCTTGTTAACAACAGAATAATCAGTGACCTCAATTTGTCCCGAACACCCCTTACCTGCAGAAGCTCCACCCCCTTTTCCTCCGACAACATTGTCAGGGTTTTGCATTATGAATGTTTTACGGCCAGAGGGATTTCATGAAAAATCTTCAGAAAAACGGTTAAACGTTGTCAGTGGGGAACATGTACGGTAATTCAGGCATGTATTACACTGAGCGTTTAGAGTGTGGAATACAGTTTATTTAATTTTAAAATTCAAACAGAGTCCGGAAAAATGTAAAAGATGGATAAAGGTCGGTGGCTGACATCATGAGCTTTTGAATACAACAGTGATAAACAGGATAAACAGGTCTGTACAAAGGTAAATGTTAATTCCTCCATTTCCTGTCATACTTATGTTGTATGCTTAATGATTAAATTAAAGGTTAATGCTTAAAGCTAGTTGTGCTTTGTTTTGAGTGTTTTGTATGTAGATATATGTTGTAACTTCTGGTTGCACATGTTTAGTCTGTGTTTGAATAATCCTTTAAAAGTCCTATATCTGAATGAGCTTCTCTTTTATGGGGCCATATCACCCTGAACACGTCTAATCTCTGCAGCTAAGTAGGCTTGGGCCTGATTTGTACTCAGATGCAAGACTGCCTGAGAATACCAGGTGCCATAAGCTTTTGCACTTCTCACAAACCACACCATGCGGTGCACTGTTCAAGCCAAGAGCCATTGTCAGTACTGGAGGCTAAGCACCCCAAAAAGTAAGATCCTAGAATCAGCCCTGCTCCTGAGCAGTCTGGAACTCCTCTGAGTTGATCTCAAGGAGTTCCTTCCAGGAAGATTTCTACAGGTATTTAATAATCCTTCAGTAAGTTCCAAGCTCCTCCCAATAATAGGTTCCTGGAAAAACTTCAGAGGCAGGTTAGGATGCTGACTCCTGTCAATCTAGAGAAGCATCATTGTTTTAGTCATGATCCATTTCTCATGCACAAAGGTAAAGGCTCGCACATAGTCGGGCGGACCTCATCCGCAGAGGTCTGCGTGTCCCAGATAAGAATCTAAGCGGATGCCCGCAGGGCATGTCTGTGCAAAGCCCAATTTTTACGACTAGGTACGCATACTCGGTGTTGCACAGTAAACTGCCTGGCGACGGACTGTTTAGTACTATGTGACACCAATGTATTAAATTCCCCTTCTTCATTCCCAGTCTGGTTTTATTTTCTTTCTTTTTTTTAGCCAAGAGCCAAACAATCTCTTCCTCCTTGTCCATTGATGCCATGACTGAAATTGTGAGAAATGAAGGAACTTGTCATAATCTGATTAAAATCAGTCCCGATGTGGCTGCGAGAGATTTCCCTGTGTGCTGGTCTGATGTGTGGGCTGCAGGGCCAACGCTCCCTGTTTTTATTTTTTAGAACATTTTATTAATAATAATAATAATAATAATTAATTCAATTTATAACGCACTTTTCATTACTGAAAATCTCAAAGTGCTACACATATATTGAATGCTACACACATTCATAAACCGGTGGCGGCAGACTACCATGCAAGGTGCTTTCCAGTCCTACCGGGAGCAACTCAGGGTTAAGTGTCTTGCCCAAGGACACAACGACACATGGTGCGGGTCCCGGGAGTCGAACCGCCAACTTTCCGATCGGGAGACGACTGCCCTTACCACTACGCCACGGTAGCCCCTATTAAAAACATATAAACATAAAACACCACCAATGTTCCCTCTAAGCTGCGCGCATGCGCAATCGCGCATTGCTCGCACATTCTCAGTACACAATAAAATCTTTGCAGCGCATAAAATAAGATCCAAAGTAAACTAAATGTGGCAGTATGTCCTGTAGGCTTTGAACATTCCACACAAGTGCCGGGATCTGATTGGTGTAATGTTCTTATTCTTATGTAGAATAAAACATTGAGAAGAAGCCTTGTGTGCTAGCTTGATAACTTATTTTATTCAACTCTTCTTCTATGCTTTGTACATGCAGTAGTCTACAGCTCCCCTAGCGGTGGATTCAATAACAGCTATCAGTACATCCCCTTTTCTGACAGGTTTTGAATAACAATTCAAACTCTTAAATCACTATTAAACTCTGAATGTATTAACACTCCTGACATTGAACATGTTATTTCTAATACAACAATTCTGTTTATCATCAAGAATGTTATTATTATTATTTTTTTATCTTAACCAGTATGACCAAAATAACTACTGCACATATTCTACTTTACATTTCAACAAGCAAACACAATCTTTAACAAGTTGTTTTTTTTTTTCACACAATAATTCACAATTGTTCTATGAGCCTCTCTGGAGGTTTCCTAGGTCGGGAAGACCTTCTCAGTGTCTCTGTTGTAGGTGAAGGTGAAAGCGTTCACTCTGGTGTTCATCTGATGTAACACTCTGTTGTTCAGATTCATCCTCTTCGACCTGATGGTTAGCATCTTGAACCTTTAACAGACTCCTCCGATTTCTTCTTAACACTTGTCCATTTTTTCTTTTTTTTTTTTTTTTTCCATTTATAGATGGCCTCCCTTCACACCTTATAGCCATCCTCTCACTCCAATATGTATTTTTTTTTTTTTTATTAATAGAGAGAAAGAAAGAAAGAAAGAAAAGAGAAAGTGAGACAACAAAACAACAATTATCCACAGAAAGAGCACAATGCAAACACACCAAACCTCCGTACACAATCCTGCAAAGCACATGACAGAACACAGCAACTAAACATACAAACATAAAGACTGATAATATTCATGACCTTGCAGTAGATTTCTATAAATACACATACCCATACCTACAAATATATATACAATATACATACATATATATTTATATTCAGTTATATACCCATCTACATACATCTACATATACATCCCTGCATCCATTTGTGTGTGGTTGTGAGCATGCATAAGTGAATAAGGTCCCTCCAATAGAACATTTAGTAGCGACTGTGAAGCATCAGAGACCCGTCCCCCCAAAGCCCGAGACAGACGAAGGGGTGATCAAAGCCCAAGACCCCAGGTAGGACCCTGAGCCCAGAGTCCCCAGGACCACCCGAACAGGACGAGCCACTCGTCCACTCCCCAGATCCGACCAAGTGGAAGAACCGGACGAACCCCACCAGGGACCACACACAATGACGCCCCGGTGTCAACAGCGACAAATACACAAGCCCCCGCCGGAGCCCGCCGTACCGACGTAGCCCCAGGGCCGGTCACCGAGGCTCGGGCACCGGGGACGCCCATCCCTCAGGTCCAGACCCGACAGGACCAGAGGACCCGAGCCCCACCAGGCAGCCACCAGGCCGAGCCGACAAACGCCCAAGCGCCCAGCCCCAGATAGTGAGGGCCCCAAGCACGCCCGCAGGCAGAGGAACACCCACCAGGGGGCCACGTGGCAGGAGCGCGACACTAAGCAGCCTCAGAAGTGTCAGAGAGGGGGCAGTCCAAGTCCCAGCCTGACACTTAAACATTCATACACAGACACACTCATTCAGACCCACCCTCATCCTCACCCTCAGTCACAGAAAGACAAACAATAACGACACGCTCCATTCATAATCCCGATGCACACTCTATACCCCCTAGGTCCAAGACATGTACCTGCTCCCTACATGGGGCAGCCCACATCCAAACCCAGGAGGTAGGCCCATTCATTTTGGGGTGGAGAGCAGCAAACGTCCAAGATCCGGCCCACCCCACGCCCCGCCGACAGGACAGGACAGGACACCCGAGTCCAAGCAGCCCCAGAGGGAGCGCACTGCCAGCCCCGCCCACGGCGAACCCGCAGGCCCTGAACCCCCCCCACACCCCAGCACAACCCCTGACGGCCCACCCCCAGAATGTCCGCCAGGCAACCAGGGGGGTAAGAGAAAAATAAATAAATAATATATATATATAAATAAATACATAAATAAATAAAAATGAAATTAACAAATCAAGACCCCGACACACACACCCCCGTCCCCAAATGTACTGTTGGTGAGTGTTGTTGTAAAGTGTACTTAAAAGGGAAAGAGAAGGAGCAAAGGCTAGCATTGTACCAGTTTCCCCTCCACTCCAACTCTAACCCAGGCCCTAATTGTCTAGATGCATAATGTTGAGTGAGCATAGGCATGGGGGCGAGATTGATATCATCCCGCCACCCAAAGCCATAGTGCTCACTCCATTCCCTATATGTGACTTTTATGAAGATGTTTATGAATGAATGTCTAAAGTGTATATAAAATTGAGTCCCAGGTGCTCTGAACAACAGAGATGTAAAACCATTGCAGCACACCCGAGACCCAAATTCCCTACATGTATTAATTTAAGATGAAGAGGGCGGAGGTGCGTGTTGAGGGATGGGGAGAAAATGTCTGCAGGAATAGTGCTCCCACAGCGAGTCAGCTCCCCCGCTGACCCTGCGTACCCCCCCCCCCCAGTTCGCCAAGGTCCACCCAAGGAGCGAGGTGAAAGAAACACCTCTCCGACCGCCAGGCCATTGAGCCAAGACCAGAGAGGGATACGGCCCCGAGGGCCACCAACAGCAGTACCAACAGCCCACACCCACCAGGGCCGCCACGACCCCTGCGAACCGCAGTTAGCCCGCCGCCCAAGAAGACACAAAGTCCAACATGGACGACACGGCCAAGAGCGCCCGCCCAACCGCCGACAGAGCCAGGAAGCACCAAGAACAGGCCCCAACCAGGGCCCGCACACCGGCCAAGCATAGTCCAAGGCTATCATCAAGGACATCCACCTAATCCCCACCCCAGAAGAAATACTACACCCACCCTTCATATTAACCACTTTCAGAACACATAACACATTAGACACCCAGGCTGGGTTTGCCCGCCCCCTCCCATTGGCCACCAGTCACGCCCCCAGACACCCACCCCCCAGCACATGAACCCCAACCCACCAGCGAACCGAGGGCCCCCGGCCAGAGCCGGGCACCAGAGCGCCAGCCAGCCCATTGCCCGGCGACCCGCCCGCCAGAGCTCAAGACCCCCGACCCCCACCAGGCCCAAGCCCGGGGACGACACGCCCCCAGAGTCCCAAGCTCCCAGCACCCGCCCCGAAACCACCCCAGCACAGCCGGGTCACCGACCGGCGACCCATGACTGCCGCCACCGACCACCCGAGAGCCCGCATGCCGCCCCTAGCAGATATCCCCCAGAACCCCCCCGGTCCTCCCCAGGTCGAAGACAAGGTCCTCCCCGCCCAAGCAGCCCCAACCCCCGGTGCCCCAAACCCCAACCTCCCCCCCTCCAGTCCCAATGCCCCACAAGGCCACATCCCAGACCCCCCACCCTCACTACGTAACGGAGCCGATCAAAGAATGCCAAATAGATTGATCCAATGTGTCGGCAGATGCTGTTTCAAGACTAATATGATCTAACAGAAGATTTTTATACTGATTAATGCTAAGATTATTTTTATTTTTCCAATTTACGAGTATGGTTTTCTTTGCGATGCATAAGGCAGTGAAAAGCATATAGGATGTATTTTTTTCTAGTATAACATCTTCAAAGATACCCAATAAGCAAACAGATGGAGAGAGTGGGATATTAAATTTCAAACATTTAGACAAGTCTTCACATACCTGTACCCAGAACCTCTGAACGGGTGGACAGAACCAGAGCGCGTGAATATAATCATCAGGTGTATTACTTATGCACTGTGAGCACTTGTTAGATGGTGTAAAGCCCATCTTAAACATTCGCTGACCTGTATAATGTACTCTATAGAGAACCTTATATTGTATTAATTGTAAATTGGAGATTCTAGTCAATTTAAAAGTATTTGAACATACTTGAGACCAAATTTTTTGTTCAAAGTTAATTGATAAATCTGACTCCCATTTTTCAACAGGTAGTGCTATCGAGTCATTGATTCTAGACAATTTTTTGTATATTTTAGATAATAATTTGGGTGGTTGAAAATTAATAAACTCTAACACACATGTTGGTGTTTCCAACAATGTTTTATTTAGCTTAAATTTCTTTTTTACAATTGACTTAATTTGTTGGTATTGTAGGAAATATTTATTATCAATGTCATATTGTATTATTAATTTATTAAATGGAATAAAGTCTATACCCTCAAATATGTGTTCCAGACATTCAATACCTTTCATTCTCCAACCTGGGAAATTTAACATATTATTTTCTTGTTGAATGTCAGGATTGTTCCAGAGAGGTGTATGTCTACATGGGAGTAGTGAAGACTTTGTCATTTTCAGATACTCCCACCATGCTGTCAGAGATGAGCTAATATTGATGCTCTTAAAGCAGACATGTCTTTTTAAATCTGTACTGATAAATGGTAGATCTGAAATCCTAATATTATTACATAAAGTTTGTTCTATATCTATCCAAGTTTCATCTAGTGCATTCGGTTTCAACCACTTTGATATATATTGTAACCTGTTGGCTAAATAGTAGTAATAAAAGTTTGGAAGTTCTAATCCTCCGGTATCTTTAGTTTTCTGTAATGTTTTTAAACTAATACGTGGAGTTTTATTTTTCCAAAGGAATTTAGATATAGAAGAGTCCAGGGACTTAAACCATTCAGTTGAAGGTTTATTTGGAATCATTGAGAATAAATAATTTATTCTCGGCAGCACCATCATTTTTACTGAGGCAACTCTTCCCATAAGTGATATGGGTAGAGATCTCCATCTAGTAAGATCGTCTTCAATTTTCTTTAATAGTGGGATATGATTTAATTTTATTAAATCCTCCAATTTAGGAGAGATATTAACACCTAAATATTTAATGTTACCTGATTGTAGTCTTTCATTAAGAGAATTATTAAACACACAATTTATTGGAAGAACTGTAGATTTTGTCCAGTTTATAGAATAATCAGAAACTTTTGAAAATGAGTTTATTAACTTGATAACATTGGATATTGAGTTTCCTGAGTTCTCAAGAAAAAGCAAAACATCGTCAGCATAGAGACTAATTTTATGTTCTATGTTTCTACCCTTTATGCCTTTAATATCAGCACTTTGCCTTATTGCTGCTGCTAAAGGTTCAATAAAAATAGCAAATAATGCTGGTGAAAGTGGGCAACCTTGCCTGGTCCCCCTCTGTAAACAGAAGCTTGAAGATAATTGATTATTTGTCCTGACGCACGAGGGTTCTTTTTAACGAGAGGTTTCACATTCATCAAGTGACCAGCAGGTGTCAGCAACGCTATCCTGATAACTGTTTTTCAGAGGACTCAAACGGTAATACATTATTAATTTATCTAATATTCATTCAACATTAATTTATAGTCTAAAAACATGAGTCCTTTTTAAATTATACATTTACATAAATGTTAATATATGACTGACTGATCACAAAACAAACACACACACCCTGATGATCAGCTATTTTATCAATATATGTTATTTTGACAGATATAAATTTCTTTTTAAATGTAATGATTGACGTAGAAACTACTGTTTTTATATTTATTTATATAGTGAAAAACCATGATGAAATGTACAACAGAATGGTGTTTTTCAGAACGTATGTTTGAATAAACTTCTAAAATAAACCAGATAATTTAAAAAGGACTCATGTTTTTAGACTATAAATTAATGTTGAATGAATATTAGATAAATTAATAATGTATTACCGTTTGAGTCCTCTGAAAAACAGTTATCAGGATAGCGTTGCTGACACCTGCTGGTCACTTGATGAATGTGAAACCTCTCGTTAAAAAGAACCCTCTAAGAGGCACTAATAAACATTTATGTTTCTTGTTGATCACTAAAATAACTTCTGCATCATGAACTAAACACAAATCGCTCAAAGATCAACTTTTAAATTGCTAAATTCGTCTGATAAGTCTGCATTATCTGCTATTGTTTCTAAATGCGTGTTGGGAGTAGATTTCTTGTTCTGACGTCACGGTCACGTGACCGGAAAAACCCTAAAATACCGTGTAAAAAAATGGCGCTAATTTTAAACTATTTTTGAGAGGAATTTTCATTCATTTAACATTGTTATAGCAAAAACGATCAGAGTTCAATCTTAAAATTTGTATATGTTGAGCCATTTTATGAAAAGTTAAAAAATCATGTCAGTGGAGCTTTAAGAGTGTGACCCCCCTATAGTTGGAACACACCCTACGGTCCCCCTTTTTGAATAGGGGAACCACCACCCCAGTCTGCCAATCCAAGGGAACTGCCCCCGATGTCCACGCGATATTGCAGAGTCGCGTAAGCCAACACAACCCCACAACATCCAGAGCCCTAAGGAACTCAGGACGAATCTCATCCACCCCCGGAGCCTTGCCACCGCGGAGCTTTTTAACCACCTCGGCGACCTCAGCACCAGAGATTGGAGAGCCCGACCCAAAGTCCCCAGGCTCCGCTTCCTCAGTGGAAGACGTGCCAGTAGGATTGAGGAGGTCTTCGAAGTATTCCGCCCACCGACTCACAACATCCCGAGTTGAGGTCAACAGCACGCCATCCCCACCATAAATGGTGTTGGTCGCGTACCGCTTTCCCCCCCTGAGACGCCGGATGGTGGACCAGAATCGCCTCGAAGCCGTACGGAAGTCATTCTCCATGGCCTCTCCGAACTCCTCCCACGCCCGAGTTTTTGCCTCAGCAACCACCCGAGCCGCATGCCGCTTGGACTGCCGGTACCTATCTGCTGCTTCCGGGGTCCCACAGGCCAAAAAGGCCCAATAGGACTCCTTCTTCAGCTTGACAGCATCCCTCACCGCTGGCGTCCACCACCGGGTTCGAGGATTGCCACCACGACAGGCACCAACAACCTTGCGGCCACAACTCCGATAAGCTACCTCGACAATAGAGGCGCGGAACATGGCCCACTCGGGCTCAATGTCCCCCGCCTCCCTCGGAACGTGTTCAAAGCTCTCCCGGAGGTGGGAGTTAAAGCTCCGTCTTACGGGAGACTCTGCCAGACGTTCCCAGCAGACCCTCACAATACGTTTGGGTCTGCCAGGTCTGACCGGCATCCTCCCCCACCATCGGAGCCAACTCACCACCAGGTAGTGGTCAGTTGACAGCTCCGCCCCTCTCTTCACCCGAGTGTCCAGGACATGCGGCCGCAGATCAGATGAGACGACAACAAAGTCGATCATCGAACTGAGACCTAGGGTGTCCTGGTGCCAAGAGCACATATGGACACCCTTATTGACAGGTCCCGAGTGTCAGGACTGCTGCAACAGTGATGACACACCAACTGAAGAATAATAAAATTAGGAGTCAAAGATGACGACCATTGTTTTGCCGTTTAGATCCAGAAAGCATGTGAAGCCAACCAAAAGTCCATCCCCAAAACCAACCTGGAAGCAACGCACCCCCCCAAAACAAAGGTTCCACTTCGTCATCACCGCTCCTCAGAAAAACACTATAAAAATGCAGGCATATTAACTTGCCGAACCGCAAACAAAATATAACATATATTTGAAAATAGGAAATACTTTACATTCATAAGAAAACCAAATATTGTGGTGACATTTCTAGGTGCACAACATTATGCCTGAACTCCATTCCAGATGCGTGGAAAACAGTCTTTGTTCTTCCTTTGCTGAAGGGAGGTGACCCCACCTCACTGAACAATTATCGACCGATCTCTAAACTCTGCATTTTAGCCAAGGTTCTAGAAAAACTGATAAACTCTCAAATCAAAAATTATCTGGACTCATTTAACATCTTACCTCTTCATCAATCTGGTTTCAGGAAACAACACAGCACAACACTGCTTCTCTGAAGGTTCTTAATGACGTTGTTGAAGCATTGGATGCTAAGGATTATTGTGCTGCACTTTTCTTAGACCTGTCTAAAGCTTTTGACACTGTGGATCATAACATCCTGTGTCATAAGCTCTCAGAAATCGGTTTCTCAGATCACACCATTGGTTGGTTTTCTAACTATCTTTCAGATCGGAGGCAATGTGTTCAACATAACGGTACTTCTTCCAGTTATTTAACAGTCAACAATGGTGTACCACAAGGCTCAGTCTTAGGACCCACCCTCTTTACAATCTACAGGTAATGTAGGTAGAGCATCCCTGATGCATCCTTACTCATTCAACCTTTATTTATACAGGCTAGCCTCGTTGAGTCACGGGGACTCATTTACAAGAGGGACCTGTTTCACTCACACCCAGGGTCAATTTAGAGTTACCAATCAGCCTTACATTTCTATGCTGATGACACAGTTGTTTATTGTCAAGCTAAAACAGTTGCTAAGACTTTCTAGCTTTTGCAATACGCTTTCAACATCATCCAGTCAGATTTGTTCCATCTCAAACTTGTCTTAAATGCTGATAAAACCAGAGATGCTTTTTTCAAACAGGAAGTCGGTCCCAGCAGTTCTTCCTCTGATTTTATCCTCAAATGGTGTCCCTATTGAGTTTGTTGATTCCTATAAATATTTGGGTATCCTGGTCGATTCGCATCTCTCTTTTAAACTCCACGTGGAAAACCTAGTAAAGAAACTGAAAGTTAAACTGGGTTTCTTTTTCAGAAACAGATCATGTCTAACACTGAATGTTAGGAAACACCTTGTATCTGTGACTTTCCTTCCCTCCATTGATTACGGTGACATTCTCTACATGAATGCTCCTACAAGCACCCTGCAGATGTTGGATGTTGTCTATCATGGTGCACTAAGATTCATAACTGGTTGTGATTATCGTACCCACCACTGCACCCTGTATTCACTGGTTAACTGGACATCATTAACTTCACGCAGACTCTTCCACTGGTACATTTTCATCTTTAAATCACTTCTTGGTCTGCTGCCCTCATACATCTCCTCCTACATGTCTTTGCGTGAGTGCAGCTACAGCGTGCGCTCTCAGGACATGATTACCTGCAGTGTTCCCTCAGTGAGGACTGAACTTGGAAAAAGGGCCTTCTCCTACTCTGCTCCTGTTTCATGGAATATCTTACAAAAAGATCTGAAGCTCTCGACCTTGACCTCTAAATGGTTTTAAGAATCTGTTGGGCTACTGGCAAGAACCAATGCAGACATGTTCCTGTTTTTAGTTTTCTACATTCGCCTTATAATCTGTCTATTTTGCTACTTTTTTGCCATCTTTGTAAAAAATATATCTCTTTTAAATGATGATCTTGAATTGAACGTCTTTTAAATGAGTACTCAATGGGAATTTGAATGAATGAAAAAAAAAAAGGTTTATAAAAAACATTCATCTTTAAGACTGAGTTTATTGCAGCTCCGCGGACTAATTAATCATTTTGGATGAAAGACAAAACATGTCTACAAAAAGAAAATGTCCAGAGGACCTGACTTAATGTTGTTGGATTTTTTTACCTGGATTGTCGAGCACGAATCAGTATTACACAAAATTGTTGCTTTACATGAATTCAGTGGTTCACAAATTTTTTTTTTTATGTTTATGTTTATTAAATTTGTTCATTTTTTTTTTTACAAAAGAAACACAATACAAGACAATCCCATAAATGATAACGTACAAAATGTAAAAAAATGAAAGGTAGCAGAAAGAAGAATAAATCTTATTATATCTGCCCCTTTTTTCAAACAATCAGATTAAACAATAATAATCTTCAACCAACAGTACAAAATGACTAACTCTTTCTAATTTTCTAACTAATACAATACACATTACGCTATTTCATATATATATTTTTAACAAATTCATTTTGATCATTTTCTTAAATGTAAACATTGACTTGGCATTTTTAACTACATTCTCCAAGCCATTCCATAATCTAATTCCCTGGATTGAGGTAGAACGTCCCTTCAAACTAGTTCTGAATTGTGGTTTTACAAACATCTCTGTCCCCTTAAGATTATAACAACTTTGTCTTTTAACAAAATGCATTTGGATATTTAAAGGTAATGCATTATTTTGAGCCCTATACATAACTGATAAAATATTATAGTCTACCAAATCATGGAACTTCAATAACTTCAGTTGATAAAATAATGTACTTGATGGATGACGGTAATGTTTTCTAGTGATAATTCTTACAGCTCTTTTCTGTAATACAAAAATAGGCTTTGTGATTGTTTTACACGCATTCCCCCAAACATCAATACAATAGATTAAGTGTGGAACAATGATTGTGTTATACAACAAATACAGAGCTTTATCATTCAATAGGTCTCTGACTTTGTACAGTACTGCAATCGATTTAGCTATTTTTATTCTTACAGAATTTATGTGTTGTTTCCATGTCAGTTTGTCATCAATGATAACACCCAAAAACTTCACCTCACTCACTCTACAAATCTCAACACCCTCAATTTTGAGTGGAACATCAACAGTTTTCTTTTTATTACTGAATATCATGTAATTAGTTTTTTCTAGATTTAATGATAATTTATTGATTTTAAACCAAGTTTGTATTTTGACAAATTCTGTCTTTATCAATTCCAACATTTGTTCTACATCTTCACCTAAACAGAAAAATGTGGTATCATCAGCAAAAAGTACATTTAAGGAGTCCTGACACATTCAAGTCATTCACATATAAAATAAATAGCTTTTGTCCAAACAGAGTCTTGGGGAACTCCACATAATAATAATAATAATAATGAATTCAATTTATAACGCGCTTTTCATTAGTGAAAATCTCAAAGCGCTACACACATTGAATGCTACACACATTCATACACCGGTAGTGGCAGACTACCATGCAAGGTGCTTTCCAGTCCTACCGGGAGCAACTCGGGGTTAAGTGTCTTGCCCAAGGACACAACGACACATGGTGTGGGGAACCGGGATTCAAACCGCCAACCTTCCGATCGGGGGATGACTGCCATTACCACTACGCCACGGCCGCCCCACATGTGATATTACAGAGGTCAGATCTTACATCATTTGTACAAATTGTTTCCTATCTTTTAAATAGCTAGATACCCACTGTAATGCTGGTCCTCTAATACCATATTTGTTCAGTTTTTCAAGGAGAATGGTGTGATCAATAGTATCGAATGCTTTTTTTAAATCAACAAAAATACTGATACAATATTGTTTTTGATCGACAGCAGTAGTTATTTGTTCCATTAATTCCATGAGAGCCATTGATGTAGAGTTTTTTGCTCTAAACCCATACTGACTGTTGCTTAGAATATTTTGTTTATCTATAAATTGATCTAGTCTGTTTACAAATAGTTTTTCAAGAATTTTTGAAAACTGTGGTAACAAGGATATAGGTCTATAATTGTTGAACACACATTTATCACCATTTTTAAAAAGAGGAACTACCTTAGCTACTTTCATATTATCTGGAAATATTCCTGTTGAAAATGATAAATTACATATGTATGTAAACGGCTCAATAACATGGCTCATTATGTCCTTTACAAACATCATATCCATGTCCACCCAGTCTTTTGATCTCTTGTCTGTAAGATTTTTTACTACATTCATTATTTCCTCTTTGTTAGTTCCATTTAGAAAAATACTATTTGCACAACCTGTAATTGAATGGATCACATTATTATCTACTTTTGGTATTTTAGCTGCAAGGCTTGATCCAACATTCACAAAATATTGATTAAATCCATTTACAATTTCATTTTCATCATGAACTTCATCGTTGTCTTTTACAAAATATTTTGAAATACCAGTTTTTGTTTTATGATTCTTCAGAACACTATTCATTACTCGCCATGTTGCTTTCATATTTTTATCTAATAATTTACTATAATATTCTTTCTTATGTTTCCTTATAATCCCTACTAATTTATTTTTATGCTTTTTATATTTTTCTTCACGCACTTAACATTAATAAGTTGCCTCTATACCAGATGTTACAGCTGCTTGACAGATATTTACTCCTCTTGCTCTTGCTTTTACTAAAAGGAAATCTGAGTGCATTTTGAATTTTTCTACGTGAACAAAATTGTCCCGTCACAGCCACCGTAGTCATTTCTGACGTCACGCTCAAACACCTGTGTCCAATATGGCTGCTAAAGGAGGAAAACACAGCCACTCAGGCTCCGGACTCTCGAGTAGGAAAGGAGCCGGGGAGCAGGAGCAGGAGGAGCCGCCGCTGCAGGCCGTGCTGGTCGCTGACAGCTTCAACCGGAGGTTTTTCCCGGTGACGAAGGACCAGCCGCGGGTGAGCAGCGAGCTAAGCTAACATGCTAACAGTGATGCTCGTGAGGATGCACAGGCAGAGTTGCATCAGATCAGTGGGAACTCGTAGACGCACACATGTAGAAGTCATTTGTTTTAATTGTGTCTCTTGTTTAGTGTAAAGCTTGTTCCAGAGCAGTGTTTTCAGAGCTAACTCCTCTGTGACTTTGATGTCAGGCCTTGCTGCCGCTGGGAAATGCTGCCATGATCGATTACACTCTGGAGTTCCTCACTTCTACCGGGGTGCAAGAAACATTTGTCTTCTGCTGCTGGATGGCCAGTAAAATCAAGGCCCATCTGCTGTGAGCACTGTTTCCTCTCGCAGTGTTTCGTGTTCAAATGAAGAGGTTAACCTGACTGTGTTTATGTCTGGCAGGAAGTCGAAGTGGTGCCGAGCCAGCTCTCCAAACACAGTCCACATCATCACTTCAGATCTGTACCGCTCGCTCGGGGATGTGCTCAGGGATGTGGATGCAAAATCCCTCGTGCGATCTGACTTTGTGCTGGTTTATGGAGATGTTGTGTCAAATGTTGACATCAGTCAGGCACTGCAGGAGCACAGGTACACGAGGAGATCCTCTCATCAGCGGAGTCTTCTCATGTTGATGTTGTCTGGAGACTTTGCCGTGATGGATTCATTATTAAACTGTGTTTTGTGCATCTCAGGCAGCGGAGGAAGAAAGATAAGAACATATCGGTGATGACCATGATCTTGAAGGAGTCGTCACCGGGTCACAGGTCACGCTGTGAAGAAGATGATGTTGTTGTAGCTGTGGACAGTAGGAACCATCAGATGTTACACTTCCAGAAGGCTCAAGGGTTAAAGAAGCTCCAGTTCCCCATGGTGAGCATGCAGCTGTTTCCCTGGTAGTTCAGTGATGGACAGACTGATGAAAGCCTCCCCTGCTGGTGTTTTGCAGAACATTTTTCACAGTGGGACTGATGAGTTTGAAATCAGACACGACCTCCTAGACTGCCATATCAGTATTTGCTCACCGCAGGTCAGTCTCGCTGCAGATAAAGAAACTATGAAAGTTTTTTTTTTTTTGGCAGCTTTTATTTTTGTTGTTGTTGTTTTTCAGGTTGCTGAGCTCTTTACAGATAATTTTGACTACCAAACCAGGGATGACTTTGTTCGAGGGTTATTGGTCAATGAAGAGGTACTGCACAGCCACATTAATTTATTTGAACCAAACTGTGTAAACCATACAGTAGATGTCATTGAAATGAGCTTCTATGACTCGTTGTCTCTGTTAAGATCCTCGGCAACCAGATCCACATCCATGTCACTAAAGATGGCTACGGTGTCCGTGTGTCCAACCTGCTGATGTACGACTCTGTGTCGTCTGACTTTGTGCGCCGTTGGTTCTATCCGCTCACGCCCGAGTCCAACTTCACGGACCAGGAGGGGCGTAGCTGCACTTACTCTCGTCACAACGTGTACCGGGGCTCCGGAGTCAGCCTGGGACACGGCAGCCAGATGGAGGAGAACGTTCTCATCGGCTGCGACACCAGCATCGGTGCCAACTGCTGCATTTCTAACAGTGTCATCGGGGACGACTGCACCATCGGTGAGCTCGCAGGCCTCCTGCAGCATCCTGCACACTTTAAATCACGTGTCTGAACACTCACAGGTTACTGAAATGTCCCAAATATTTCCTGCAACAGGTGACAACGTAATCCTGGACCATGCCTACATCTGGAATGATGTTCACATCGCCAGTAACGTGGTGATCCGTCAGTCTGTGGTCTGTGACAGGGCTGAGGTCAAACAGGGTGTGACCCTGAACAAACAGTGTGTTCTGGCATTTAATGTAAGCAACACTTCGCTTCATATCATATTTTGTGTTTCCAGAATAACACATCGCCCGTTTGTCTCTAAAGATTGTTCAGGAAAGGTTTTTGTGAGGAGGAAACATGGCGTCAGTGGTGTTTTTCTATTTTTTACTCCTGTTTTATGATATTCTAAATCAATTTCAGGCTCGCTGAAGGATCGGCAGCTGTTTAGAAAAAACACAGACTCACTCTCTATTAAAATGATGTGTCATTTATTTAAAAGTCTGTGACAGATGAAGGAAAAAGCAAAACAGACATAAAGTTGTACAATCACCTCAGATGTACAAAAAACATACAAAAAACATACAAGTATTGAACTCAACAAACTGTTATTTGCTAGGATAAATTGTGTCATATCTGAAGGAAAAAGCAAAACAGACATAAAGTTGTACAATCACCTCAGATGTACAAAAAACATACAAAAAACATACAAGTATTGAACTCAACAAACTGTTATTTGCTAGGATAAATTGTGTCATATCTTCCCGCCACAAAAAACAGCACACACAATCTCAAGGCATTGATGTTACAAGAATTCTCACCATGACACAGAGCCGGGAAGCCGCACGACTCAGATGGAAATCACACATCGACGACGGACTGGACACCTGGATCAGAGGCTCTCAGTAGACTTCAAAAATGTTCATCTGAGGGCTCCCCATTTTATACCTTGTAGTGTGTGCGTGCATGTGTGGGTGTGTGCGTGCGTGT
>JBBPBX010078082.1:12500-16711 GCA_038048925.1 Garcialebias charrua | reverse complement strand
CCCTGGTGGACACTGTGAGAAGTGCAAAAGGCTTACGGCACCTGGTATTCCCAGGCGGTCTCCCATCCAAGTACTAACCAGGCCCGACCCTGCTTAGCTTCCGAGATCAGACGAGATCGGGCGTGTTCAGGGTGGTATGGCCGTAAACGAAGAACTCTCTCACAAATAGGACTTTTAAAGTTTTCCCAACAAGGAAACCCATTGCATGCTAATTGTTTTCCTCAACTTCTGTTTTCATGAAAACAATCATTGCAGGGCTTCTCAAGTGTTTTACCTTCAGAGGAGAAAAAACTTACTTACTTACTTACTTACTTACTTACTTACTTACTTACTTACCTGTTCACACAATGAACATAATAAATGTATTGACCCCCAGCAATTTTTGAGTAAAATAGATGTGATTTCCTGCATTTTGGGGGACTTTACCAGGGTGTTAAACAGGTGGAACAGCACCCCCTGGTGGACACTGTGAGAAGTGCAAAAGGCTTACGGCACCTGGTATTCCCAGGCGGTCTCCCATCCAAGTACTAACCAGGCCCGACCCTGCTTAGCTTCCGAGATCAGACGAGATCGGGCGTGTTCAGGGTGGTATGGCCGTAAACGAAGAACTCTCTCACAAATAGGACTTTTAAAGTTTTCCCAACAAGGAAACCCATTGCATGCTAATTGTTTTCCTCAACTTCTGTTTTCATGAAAACAATCATTGCAGGGCTTCTCAAGTGTTTTACCTTCAGAGGAGAAAAAACTTACTTACTTACTTACTTACTTACTTACTTACTTACTTACTTACTTACTTACCTGTTCACACAATGAACATAATAAATGTATTGACCCCCAGCAATTTTTGAGTAAAATAGATGTGATTTCCTGCATTTTGGGGGACTTTACCAGGGTGTTAAACAGGTGGAACAGCACCCCCTGGTGGACACTGTGAGAAGTGCAAAAGGCTTACGGCACCTGGTATTCCCAGGCGGTCTCCCATCCAAGTACTAACCAGGCCCGACCCTGCTTAGCTTCCGAGATCAGACGAGATCGGGCGTGTTCAGGGTGGTATGGCCGTAAACGAAGAACTCTCTCACAAATAGGACTTTTAAAGTTTTCCCAACAAGGAAACCCATTGCATGCTAATTGTTTTCCTCAACTTCTGTTTTCATGAAAACAATCATTGCAGGGCTTCTCAAGTGTTTTACCTTCAGAGGAGAAAAAACTTACTTACTTACTTACTTACTTACTTACTTACTTACTTACTTACTTACTTACTTACTTACTTACTTACCTGTTCACACAATGAACATAATAAATGTATTGACCCCCAGCAATTTTTGAGTAAAATAGATGTGATTTCCTGCATTTTGGGGGACTTTACCAGGGTGTTAAACAGGTGGAACAGCACCCCCTGGTGGACACTGTGAGAAGTGCAAAAGGCTTACGGCACCTGGTATTCCCAGGCGGTCTCCCATCCAAGTACTAACCAGGCCCGACCCTGCTTAGCTTCCGAGATCAGACGAGATCGGGCGTGTTCAGGGTGGTATGGCCGTAAACGAAGAACTCTCTCACAAATAGGACTTTTAAAGTTTTCCCAACAAGGAAACCCATTGCATGCTAATTGTTTTCCTCAACTTCTGTTTTCATGAAAACAATCATTGCAGGGCTTCTCAAGTGTTTTACCTTCAGAGGAGAAAAAACTTACTTACTTACTTACTTACTTACTTACTTACTTACTTACTTACTTACTTACTTACTTACTTACTTACTTACCTGTTCACACAATGAACATAATAAATGTATTGACCCCCAGCAATTTTTGAGTAAAATAGATGTGATTTCCTGCATTTTGGGGGACTTTACCAGGGTGTTAAACAGGTGGAACAGCACCCCCTGGTGGACACTGTGAGAAGTGCAAAAGGCTTACGGCACCTGGTATTCCCAGGCGGTCTCCCATCCAAGTACTAACCAGGCCCGACCCTGCTTAGCTTCCGAGATCAGACGAGATCGGGCGTGTTCAGGGTGGTATGGCCGTAAACGAAGAACTCTCTCACAAATAGGACTTTTAAAGTTTTCCCAACAAGGAAACCCATTGCATGCTAATTGTTTTCCTCAACTTCTGTTTTCATGAAAACAATCATTGCAGGGCTTCTCAAGTGTTTTACCTTCAGAGGAGAAAAAACTTACTTACTTACTTACTTACTTACTTACTTACTTACTTACTTACTTACTTACTTACTTACTTACTTACTTACTTACCTGTTCACACAATGAACATAATAAATGTATTGACCCCCAGCAATTTTTGAGTAAAATAGATGTGATTTCCTGCATTTTGGGGGACTTTACCAGGGTGTTAAACAGGTGGAACAGCACCCCCTGGTGGACACTGTGAGAAGTGCAAAAGGCTTACGGCACCTGGTATTCCCAGGCGGTCTCCCATCCAAGTACTAACCAGGCCCGACCCTGCTTAGCTTCCGAGATCAGACGAGATCGGGCGTGTTCAGGGTGGTATGGCCGTAAACGAAGAACTCTCTCACAAATAGGACTTTTAAAGTTTTCCCAACAAGGAAACCCATTGCATGCTAATTGTTTTCCTCAACTTCTGTTTTCATGAAAACAATCATTGCAGGGCTTCTCAAGTGTTTTACCTTCAGAGGAGAAAAAACTTACTTACTTACTTACTTACTTACTTACTTACTTACTTACTTACTTACTTACTTACTTACTTACTTACTTACCTGTTCACACAATGAACATAATAAATGTATTGACCCCCAGCAATTTTTGAGTAAAATAGATGTGATTTCCTGCATTTTGGGGGACTTTACCAGGGTGTTAAACAGGTGGAACAGCACCCCCTGGTGGACACTGTGAGAAGTGCAAAAGGCTTACGGCACCTGGTATTCCCAGGCGGTCTCCCATCCAAGTACTAACCAGGCCCGACCCTGCTTAGCTTCCGAGATCAGACGAGATCGGGCGTGTTCAGGGTGGTATGGCCGTAAACGAAGAACTCTCTCACAAATAGGACTTTTAAAGTTTTCCCAACAAGGAAACCCATTGCATGCTAATTGTTTTCCTCAACTTCTGTTTTCATGAAAACAATCATTGCAGGGCTTCTCAAGTGTTTTACCTTCAGAGGAGAAAAAACTTACTTACTTACTTACTTACTTACTTACTTACTTACTTACTTACTTACTTACTTACTTACTTACTTACTTACTTACTTACTTACTTACTTACTTACCTGTTCACACAATGAACATAATAAATGTATTGACCCCCAGCAATTTTTGAGTAAAATAGATGTGATTTCCTGCATTTTGGGGGACTTTACCAGGGTGTTAAACAGGTGGAACAGCACCCCCTGGTGGACACTGTGAGAAGTGCAAAAGGCTTACAGCACCTGGTATTCCCAGGCGGTCTCCCATCCAAGTACTAACCAGGCCCGACCCTGCTTAGCTTCCGAGATCAGACGAGATCGGGCGTGTTCAGGGTGGTATGGCCGTAAACGAAGAACTCTCTCACAAATAGGACTTTTAAAGTTTTCCCAACAAGGAAACCCATTGCATGCTAATTGTTTTCCTCAACTTCTGTTTTCATGAAAACAATCATTGCAGGGCTTCTCAAGTGTTTTACCTTCAGAGGAGAAAAAACTTACTTACTTACTTACTTACTTACTTACTTACTTACTTACTTACTTACTTACTTACCTGTTCACACAATGAACATAATAAATGTATTGACCCCCAGCAATTTTTGAGTAAAATAGATGTGATTTCCTGCATTTTGGGGGACTTTACCAGGGTGTTAAACAGGTGGAACAGCACCCCCTGGTGGACACTGTGAGAAGTGCAAAAGGCTTACGGCACCTGGTATTCCCAGGCGGTCTCCCATCCAAGTACTAACCAGGCCCGACCCTGCTTAGCTTCCGAGATCAGACGAGATCGGGCGTGTTCAGGGTGGTATGGCCGTAAACGAAGAACTCTCTCACAAATAGGACTTTTAAAGTTTTCCCAACAAGGAAACCCATTGCATGCTAATTGTTTTCCTCAACTTCTGTTTTCATGAAAACAATCATTGCAGGGCTTCTCAAGTGTTTTACCTTCAGAGGAGAAAAAACTTACTTACTTACTTACTTACTTACTTACTTACTTACTTACTTACCTGTTCACACAATGAACATAATAAATGTATTGACCCCCAGCAATTTTTGAGTAAAATAG
>JBBPBX010078080.1:0-16712 GCA_038048925.1 Garcialebias charrua | reverse complement strand
AACAAAAAAAGAATATATATATATATATATACTGTGTATATATATATACAGGTAGTCCCCGGGTTACGACGGTCTCGAGTTACAACGTTTCGTGGTTACAACGCATCTCTCGTTTACCATGAAAATTCTTATTTCGAGCCACGCGTTTTTACGTCATAAACGTTGTAACGCAACGGCAGAAGAATACAGTATTGTACTGTACGTGGTGCAGCGGTGGAGGAATACTGTTCTGTACAGTACTGTACTGTGAACGCGGTTTTACGTCGTAAACGGAATACGGAAGGATGGATGGCAGTTTTACGTCGTAAATGGAATACGGAAGGATGGACAGCAGTTTTACATTGTAAGCGGAATACGCCGGAGCGGTGCAATGAAATGAAGCTAATTTGACGGTTGCTCCATCGAGCAGAATGAAGGTGGAATACGGAAGGATGGACGGCGGGTTTACGTCGTAAACGGAATACGGAATACGGCAGATGGACTGCGGTTTTACGTCGTAAACGGAATACGGAAGGATGGACGGTGGTTTATGTCGTAAATGGAATACGGAATATGGAAGGATGGACGGCGGTTTTACATCGTAAACGGAATACGCCGGAGCGGTGCAGTGAAATGAAGCTAATTTGACAGTTGCTCCATCGAGCAGAATGAAGGTGGAATACGGAAGGAAGGACGGCGGTTTTACTTCATAAATGGAATACGGAAGGATGGACGGCGGTTTTACGTCATCAATGGAATATGGCGGATGGACGGTGGTTTTACGTAGTAAACGGAATAGGAATATGGCGGATGGACCGAGGAGGACGGTGTCACCAGCATCCCAGTAGGCCATAAACTCTTTTTGCCCTTCATTATGGCTCCCAAACGTATGTTTTTTGATAATTAGGTAGGGTACTGTGTTAGGATAGGCTAAGTGCTTGGTAATACAGTACTGTACATGTATATGGTGCAGTATGTACGTATATTCCGACTTACGTCGAAAATCGGTTTACGACGCCGCGTACGAACGGATCTACGTCGTAAGTCGAGGACTACTATATATATATATATATATATATATATATATATATATATATATATATATATACAGGTATTCCCCGATTTACGAGCGAGATCCGTCACAAGGGGGCGCTCGTAAACCGGAAATCTCGTAATTTGGAACGGCCGCCATTGCTCTCGTAAACCCGGAAGTCCGCTCGTAAATTTCGCCAGCGCACCTAAAAACACTCTATTTTCATCTATAAACTACTTTTGAGTGCATAAAAATGATCGGAAACGTGTGTTTATATGCTTAACTTGCTAACTGTAGTGAAAAAACACATGAAAACTCAGTATTTTTTTCGTTTTTTCCAAAAATTCGCAACCCGGAAGTCCGCTCGTAAATTTCGCCAGCGCACCTAAAAACACTCTATTTTCATCTAAAAACTACTTTTGAGTGCATAAAAATGATCGGAAACGTGTGTTTATATGCTTAACTTGCTAACTGTAGTGGAAAAACACATGAAAACTCAGTATTTTTTTCGTTTTTTCCAAGAATTCGCAACCCGGAAGTCCGCTCGTAAATTTCGCCAGCGCACCTAAAAACACTCTATTTTCATCTAAAAACTACTTTTGAGTGCATACAAATGATCGGAAACGTGTGTTTATATGCTTAACTTGCTAACTGAAGTGAAAAAACACATGAAAACTCGGTATTTTTTTCGTTTTTTCCAAAAATGTGCAGCTCGTAAGTCTGGGACCTCGCAGATCAGAGCGCTCGTAATTCGGGGACTACCTGTATATATATATATATATATATATATATATATATATATATATATACATACATATGTACACATACATACATATGCGTGTGAGTATATATACAGGTGACCCCCTACTTACGTATGAGTTTGGGAGATAAGAACTGTTCGCAGCTCGATTCTGCCGTAGCTAGGGGGTGAAATTAGCGTCCCGTTCGTAGGTCCTTATTCCGTTTGTAGGCCGCGGAAATACCGCTAACGAGCGCTGCGCACACATTTAAGCATGTACAGTAGTGTACTGTAATGTTAAACATTGCTATTCACATTTACAGAATAAAAATATAATTTCTTACTTTGAGATGGTCAAAGCCGACATCTTAGGTTGCCATGTGTTGATTGTTGTCGGGCCGAGCAGCGCCGCGGCCGGCGAGCGACCCACGGCAGCTGCTCGAGGCCTGTTAGCTTCTGCTAGCCAGGCCATGAGCTGGTGTTGGAGCGGCGGTGCGGCGCGATCAGCGATCAATCTGCAGCTGCTGCTCCAGCCTGAGACGTCCACAGAGCTCACAGAGACGTTTCCAGCTCGTAATTAATCCATATGAAGCCATCCTGGTCACCAGTCTTCAAAGGCCGGCTCCCTGTAGCCGAAACTGACCTAAGATGGCGTCCGGTGTTCTGCTGTAACTAGTGACCCTGTAAACTGGAGACTTTCAAAGCAGCCGTGACTGACCTAATGGCCTCCGGTGTTCTGCCTTAACTTGTGACCGTGAAAACTGGAGACCTTCTTCCTGTTATGACCGGAAGTTGCACATTTATTGCGCAATCATGACAAAAATGATCAGAAATGATCATTTTTATCATAATTATTATTTATAAAGCCTTTAAAACAACCACAGCTGCAACAAAGTGCTGTACAAGTGAAATTAAGAACATTTGAACACACACACAAAAAAAAAATTATTAATACAGTAATGTCATATTTTTATTAAATATGATACGTTCGTAGGTCCCGTTGTTCGTAGGTCGATGGAGTCGTAGGTAGGGGGTCACCTGTAGTGTATATATATACACACACACGTGTGTGTGTATATATATATATATACATACATATGTGTGTATATATATATATATACACATATATGTACACATACATACATACATATATACTGTACATACATATATATTTATATATACAGTACATATACAGTATATACATATACACATATATATATATACAGTATACATATATATTTATATATACACACATTGATGATGGTGGAGTACACTACTTTGGACAAAACTGAAAGTGGCATGCATCCTAAAAAATCTGCGCCGCTCCATTGTCCCAGTTGATCAACAAGTGTGTTCCAAACTCTAAAACATTTGTAATATAAACTTAACAATATGTAATCAATCAATTCCAATCAAAATATCAAAGCAACTTTATTTAAATACTGTAAATGTTACACGTCAATAAAATTGTAACAGTTTAAAAAAATGAAAGACTGGTGTTATTTGTAGAAACAGAAAAACATATTACTAAATCTGCAGTTATGTATGAAATATGAAGAGAGAAGCTCTGAGGTCTGTTCGGCTGCAGTTGATGTGTAGTCTGGAGTCACAAGATCAGATCCTGATGCAGCAGTTCAGCGATGGCTTCATATGTCTGGCTGGCTGTTTTCACTGCCCCATCTGACAAACAACACAAAATTATTGTTATAATCTCCTCTAAACATCATTATCCTTTGCTTTTATCTGTAATTTTCAAAGTTTGGAGTGTTTCTGTCATGGCATACTTGCTTTACAGTGCAGTGACTTGTCCCATCCTTCTCCAAGGACACCCACGGCTAGAGGATCTTTACACAGGAACTGACTGATTAACCTGAAATAAATCACATTACACATTAATACAGGCCTATAGGCCTAAGTGACAAATTTATGGATTTTTTCCCATATTTATAAACCATTTTTGGACTGAGATATGACCGTTTCCATTTATTCTGACTGAACCAAATCAAACCAAAACCAAAAACAGAAAGTACTGTAGATAGCAGTAAGTAACAGGTATGGCATGAGGTTGGCGGTTGTATCACGTAATATGAAAACGTGGCTATAATGATAAATTCATAAAGGTTCAAGACAAAAACAACTGGACTTTATTTATTATACTATACTTTAGACTATTTTTTTCCTTCCTTGCACTTTTTAGAATTTACCATGTCCTGGATGACTGAGAATCTTCACTCGCTATTAATGACTCAAACGGTCTGCCATACATAACATTCTGCTCTGCTTCGAAACTTGAAAACGGCTGCACCGCCTCGGCGAATTTGACCATTAAAGTGCATTTATTAAGCAAATGATAGACTCAGACACACCTCTGCTACAATTTCGAGTTAACAAATAATTGTTTAGGTGCTTTTCTTAAAAAAATTTAGAGAAAGAGCTGCGCTCCTACTTCCTGGTTCTGTCCCCTGCGTTCACGGAGCACCAAGCGCGAAACTAGTTTAAATAAAGCTGATTAGACCATTAAAGTGCATTTATTAAGAAAACGTTAGACTGAGACACACCTCTGCTATAATTTCGAGCTAACAAATAATTGTTTATGTGATTTTCTTGTTCAATTTCAGAGAAACGAGCCGTTCCGCCATCTTTTTTTTTTTCTTTTTTTTCCTAAAAGCCTCTCGGCTGTTGCCTGAAGTCAGTCTCTGAAACGGTCTTTCCGCAGTCCAAAAAAGCTAAGAAACAGTTGCATGACTCACTGGAAATATGCTTAAAGTTAGAAAACACTCACCTGCGCAGACACCTCTTGAAAAATCTTTTCATTGCACGTCACTCCATCCAGCTCCCTCTGAATATTTTCATCGGCCAGCAAATACAGAAAAGCCTGAACCTCCGCGTTTGACCACGGTTGTGACATAATTATTAGCCTGTGTTAATTCTCAAAAATGTGCTCCTCCGACTTGTTGTTCTCGATTTTGGCGGGATGGCAGTTTGCATTTCCTGGAAGACTGAATCTCCGCCCTCCAATCTAGGAATACGCCCCCTGACCAATCAGTGATGTCATAACTGGACCCTAGAAGAACCAGACCTTTGTACCTCAGTAAAGAAGGTCCCAAAATAGGTCTGGTTTCACGTGAACAGGCCCCTGTGGGTACACTCCATAACTAGTTGTTAACTAGTTACGAAGGAGACCGAACGAGCGCGAACAGGCCCTGTGGATAAAGGGCATTAGAGACACCTCATTCAACTAGTTCATATAGACATCATCCTGTTTTTAAACTCATTCCTGTGGCTAAGATAATTAAATTAATGTGACACTTTATCACAGTGGCTTTAAGGGTGCAATTGACTTTTATTTTGTTAATTTTTATTTTGTTTTATTTGTAACACAACATGCCATTTTACTAAAAAATGGTGACACTCAACTGCATGTATAAAAATATTAACTTTACCCAATGAAAAGGCGACATTTTAATAACCACCAACAGTGAATTTAGGAAGGGCTTTTTAAAGTTTTCTGATTTAGTGATACACACTGTGGTGAAGTCAGTTAGTTTACGACTCCGTCATGTTTTCATCAGCGGGGTTCTCTTGTGTCGTCAATTTCAAAACTGCATGTTACAGTTTTTTTTTACTTTGTGAAGCTTCGAGAGCTCCCACACGTTGGAGGAGTTGGGTCGAACAGTTTTCTCTGCGTCGTTCATTTGTAAAATTTACTTAATTTCCTTTGAAAACACCACCTGTTCTACTTCCGCCTCCCTCGCGCTCTGTTGAACTCGCGAGTCGCGCTGCGGAGGTTTTTTTTTTTTACAATTTCGCTGTCGTCTCCTCCCCTGTCTATCCTGAGGTTGTGATTGGCCAAAATGACACGCTCCACCAAAGATGTTTTATTGTCGACAGATGCATTGCCGTTTCTTGAAATCCAGTCAGGGGGAAATGATGCCGTCTGCCACGGGTCTTTCAAGTGTAGAAGACGAAAATAAGTTCCGGAACGCACCGTACAGTACTCTAAAAAAAAGTCCCGTACTCTCAGAGTTAAATTTTAGAAGTGGTGGAACTGCGTTCCGGTGCGTTCCGGCCCAAGCAATGTTCATACATGAAGTACATGTAATACATGGGTATTTTACTTTAATAAATGTTTAAAAAATCATTAGATATGTTTTACTTTATAATGTCATCTCTAAAAGCCCCCGCCAGCAAATCTAAAGTGGTCCACAGGCCACCAGTTGATAACCACAGTTGTAGCAGGTTGTTATGGCTCCGGACACGTTTAATTTAATGAAAGAAGGCATAAAAATGTCTCTTTTGGTATGGAGAGATTTAATGTATACAGCGGTGCTTATACATTTATTTTACAGACTGTCCCTGAACGCACCGCGAAAGTGTGTTATGCAAACGCGTGCGCTGCGGGACAGGGAAACGTGCAGAGAACGGAGAGTAGTTAAGGAGGTTATGCTGTATGAAAAGTGTCTCGTATGATTTGAATAATAAAGCGACGTCAACTCCCAAACAGTATGTTTCTTAAGCGTGCAGAGAAACAACACAGCGTCACTCACCCGGAACGATGCTTCGGTGGCGGCGTTTCGCTTTTGAAGTTGCTGCTGTACGAACAGGGATTTTAGTTCCTCCACCTTTCTCTTTCTCAGCTGGCTTTTCGGTTGGAATTCAATGTCGTATTTTCCATGAACAGTCAGAAATCTGATTGTTTTCGCTTGTATGTTTTGCTGCGTTTCACCTTTGCGCCATTGTTGTTAGTTGCTGCATGAGCAATGACTTAAAGCTCTCATCTGATTGGTTGCTGTGTATGTCAATCAAGTAACGGGATGTTTGATTGCCTGACAATTTCTTAATGTCACGCTGCGGGAAAAAAATAATAATAATGTCACGCTGCGGATCGACCAGTAATGCTTCCGCGATCGACCGGTAGCTCGCGATCAACGTTATGAGCAGCTCTGGTCTAAGCTGAAGCCCATATTATCCAAAAATAACCTGGAGACGGTAATACACGTATTTATTACATCTAGGCTCGTTTACTGCAATTCACTTCTGTTTGGTATCAGTCAGACCACCATTGCACGATTACAACTGGTCCAGAACGCAGCAGCCCGATTTTTAACCAGTACAGGCAAAAGAGAGCACATTACACCAGTCTTGGCCTCCCTGCACTGGCTACCGGTTCATCTTCAAATCCAGTTCAAAATTCTCCTGTATGTCTACAAATCGCTGAACAGTCTCGCCCCCGCCTATCTCTCTGATTTGCTACAGCCGTATGTCCCACCACGTGCTTCTGAGGTCAGCGGACCAGTTACTTAAGAGTTCCAGGAACTAGTCTTAAGTGTAGAGGTGACAGGGCCCTCTCTGTAACAGGCCCAAGACTTTGGAATGAGTTACCTCTGCTCTTTAGACAGGCCCTCTCCCTCTCGGTTTTCAAATCCTGTTTAAAGACTCACTACTATTCTGTTGCTTTCACCACCAGATGATCTGTGTTTGGTTGTTATAATTATTATCTGTAACGTTTTTATGTCTATTTTTATTAATTTTGTTGGCAAAATCAATGGAGTTCTTACGTCTACACCTCTCAGACCCATCGTCAACAGCATGAACTCAGTGACATACAATGTTGCTAAACATCTGGCTGGTATTTTAGCTCCGCTTGTTGGAAACACACCTCATCACATAAGAACTCCATTGATTTTGTCAACAAAGTTCAACATTTAAAGCTAACCCTGGGAGAAACTCTTGTATCGTATGATGTGACCTCGTTTCACTTGCATACCCATTTCTGAAGCAGTAGAAACTGTCAAAAAACGACTTCTACAGGACAACGATTTGGACAAAAGGACCAACTTCATCCCAGACGAGATCTGCACCCTGTTGGATCTCTGCCTCTCCACCACTTATCAATGGCAGTTTTTACAGACCAGGGTATACAAAGAAATTGTTGAGTTAAATTTTATACCTTTTAATACCTTTTTAATACCATCACAATATTTTTTAATACCATCACGACACGGAGCTGTAACCGTAGTGGCAACCTCTTGTACTTCAGTTCAGAGCAACTAATTGTAAAGTGATAGATTACTGTCATGTTCTTCCAAAATTTTGGTAGTAAATTAAGTTTTATAACAATTAGTGGATAGATCACGTTGCTTCTTGCCTCAATAAAAGCACTGACCTACTTGCTATTTAAATCTAAACCAAGACAAAAAATTATTTCATTGTTCCCACACATAGCATACTCTAATGACAAACGAAAAACTGTAAACTTGAAAACAGAACAGTTTAGTTAAAATAATTCAACACTGAAAACATGAACTATTCAAAAAGAGACGGAGAAAAATAATAACTACCGTATTTTTCATCCTGTAAGTCGCAGTTTTTTGCATAATTTACATGCCTTGCAACTTATAGGCCGAAGTGACATATTTATGGATTTTTTTCCAAATATTTATAAACCATTTTTTGGTTGAGATATGACCGTTTCCATTCATTCTGCCTGGTAAAAAAAAAACAGCAGTACTTGATGGTCCCAGAGTAGTAATAGTTGTATGGCATGAGGTTGGCTGTTGTATCATGTAATAGGAAAACGTGCCTATAATGACAAATTAAAAAAAGTTCAAGACAAAAACAACTGGACTTTATTTATTATACTATACTTTATACTTTTTTGTTTTTTTCTTGCACTTTTTAGAATTTACCATGTCCTGGATGACTGAGAATCTTCACCCGTTTTTAATGACTCAATCGGCCTGCCATATCCCCCCCACCTTAATTCTGCTCTCTGCTTGGAACCATCAATCCAGCTGCCCCGCCCCGGCAAAATGCAGCTAATTTGACCATTAAAGTGCATTTATTATTGGGAGTGGTGGCGCAAAGGTTAAACGGTGAGCTTGTGATCGGAAGGTCGCCGGTTCAAGCCCCGGTACGGACATCTAAAATGTGGGTGGGATAAGTGTAGCAATCACACCTGTCTCCACCCTCATCTGCCCCACTATGGGCCCTTGAGCAAGGCCCTTAACCCACACCATCTGTATGGAAGCGGTTATGTCTCATATTTAAAACTAAAATGGATTAGCAGAAATGCTTTTTCATTTCAAAGTCAAGCAGCATTTTTTGACTCATAAATAAAATTTAAAATGAATAATCCAAACTGCATTTTCATTTTCTTCTTCGAGACTGCTCAATTTGTAAATTAATTAAAATGATAAATAAAATATCATTTAACATTTAATTTTCAAAATATGTCCTAGTAAAAAGGGACCAAAATTCATTTTGAAATGTCAATTTTGAAAATTAAAATGAAATAGCAGAAATGCTTTTCCATTTCAAAGTCAAGCTGCCTTTTTTGTCTCATAAATAAAATTTAAATTAAATCATTTTCATTTTCTAAATCAAGACTGCTCATTGTGTAAATTAATTAAAAAGATAAATAAAATAACGTTTAACATTTAATTTTCAAAACATGTCCCAGTAAAAAGTGACCAAAATTCATTTTGAAATGTCAATTTTGAAAATTAAAATGAAATAGCAGAAATGCTTTTTAATTTCAAAGTCAAGCTGCCTTTTTTGTCTCATAAATAAAATTTAAATTAAATCATTTTCATTTTCTAAATCAAGACTGCTCATTTTGTAGCAGAGCTCCAGAGGAAACTAAGAACAATTTGCATTTTCATTTTCACTCTCAACCGTGCTCAAAGTGTAACATTAATCAATCTCAGTTGGCAATTCCAATTGGCTGCTTCACAACGCCCACTGAATCACTGATTGGCTGTTTTAGCAGCAGGCGGAGTTTTAGACAGGAAAGTGTCCTGCTGCCGATACTTGGTTAAACAGATGTCTCCCTCCAGTGCACGTGCACACACAGCTGCTCCGTTGCAGAGGCTGCAAAGATATACAGTATATGTTAGTGTTACTGAGTTTAATTTCTGTTAATAACTGATTACAAATCAGCGTCTTTTACACGAGCATAGCCAGGATTTTCCAAGGGGCTATTCCTTAAATACAAAACTGGAACTACATTATGCAACATATCCGGTGGTCCAGTGGTTAGTGCATTGAGTTTCAGTTCCAAGCCTTTTCTTGACGTGAGTTCGAATCCCACTCGGGACAACATATTTTACGTTCGTCTTTTATTGGAGAAAAAAAAGAAGGAGTTTGTGTTTATGCCTGTGGTTAACACAAACTCCTTCTTTTTTTTCTCCAATAAAAGACAAACGTAAAATATGTTGTCTCGAGTGGGATTCGAACTCACGTCAAGAAAAGACTTGGAACTGAAACTCAATGCACTAACCACTGGACCACCGGATATGTTGCATAATGTAGTTCCAGTTTTGCATTTAAGGAATAGCCCCTTGGAAAATCCTGGCTACGCTCGTGTAAAAGACGCTGATTTGTAATCAGTTATTAACAGAAATTAAACTCAGTAACACTAACATATACTGTATATCTTTGCAGCCTCTGCAACGGAGCAGCTGTGTGTGCACGTGCACTGGAGGGAGACATCTGTTTAACCAAGTATCGGCAGCAGGACACTTTCCTGTCTAAAACTCCGCCTGCTGCTAAAACAGCCAATCAGTGATTCAGTGGGCGTTGTGAAGCAGCCAATTGGAATTGCCAACTGAGATTGATTAATGTTACACTTTGAGCACGGTTGAGAGTGAAAATGAAAATGCAAATTGTTCTTAGTTTCCTCTGGAGCTCTGCTACAAAATGAGCAGTCTTGATTTAGAAAATGAAAATGATTTAATTTAAATTTTATTTATGAGACAAAAAAGGCAGCTTGACTTTGAAATTAAAAAGCATTTCTGCTATTTCATTTTAATTTTCAAAATTAACATTTCAAAATGAATTTTGGTCCCTTTTTACTAGGACATATTTTGATAATTAAATGTTAAATGATATTTTATTTATCATTTTAATTAATTTACAAATTGAGCAGTCTCGAAGAAGAAAATGAAAATGCAGTTTGGATTATTCATTTTAAATTTTATTTATGAGTCAAAAAATGCTGCTTGACTTTGAAATGAAAAAGCATTTCTGCTAATCCCTTTTAATTTTAAATATGAGACACAATGGCTTCCATACTTCTGCTCCCCCGGGAACCCTAGATATCAGTTCTTTGCTTCACACAGAGGGCTGTGGTAGCTCGGTGGTCTGTGGTTGTGTCAGGAAGGGCATCCGGCGTAAAAACAATTGCCAAATCTTCATGCGACTAGTTCTGTGGTTGTGTCAGGAAGGGCATCCGGCGTAAAAACAATTGCCAAATCTTCATGCGACTAGTTCGCTGTGGCGACCCCTAACACAGGGAGAAGCCAAAAGAAGAACAAAAAAAGAAAAAAATAGACTTGAGATACACCTCTGCTATAATTTCGAGCTAACAAATAATTGTTTAGGGGCTTTTCTTGTTAAATGTCAGAGAAACGAGCCTTGTTCCTCTTTCCTGTTTCTCGCCCTCTGCGCTTTCACGAAGAACACAGGTAGCAAAACTATTTTTTTTTAATAAAGCTGATTTGACCATTAAAGTACATTTATTAAGAAAATGCTAGACTGAGATACACCTCTGCTATAATTTCGAACTAAAAAATAATTGTTTAGGTACTTTTCTTGTTAGATGACGAAAGATCAAGTCGCATTCCTCTTTCCTGTTTGTTTTTACAGACATGACAATAAGCCTTGCCTCGGCCAGCTGTAGGCGCGAACGCACACTGACTAACGATATGACGTCATTGTTTTAGTTTAGGTCCTACGCGAACATAAAATCAGAAAAGATAAACAAATGCACAATTTTTTTAGCTGACAGAATGAGAAAAATATAGTTGTATAGGGTTTCAAAAAATTAACACCTCGTCAGAGGACGTTTATTACTTTTTAATACTTTTTAATGGCCGTAATTTGTGTTAATTTTATTTACTACCTTTTAAAACCTTTTACAACCTCGCAGATACCTTGCAGACAGAAGAACAGCTGTGCCATGGGATCCCCAGTATCACCCATTGTTGCCAACCTCTACATGGAGGAAGTGGAACAAAGAACCCTAAACTCCTATGAGGGAACAACTCCAAGCCATTGGTTCAGATATGTGGACGATACCTGGGTCAAAATCCAAGCCAAGGAAGTAGAAGCGTTCACCAGACACATTAACTTGATCGACAACAACATCAAGTTCACCAGAGAGGATGCAAACGATAACAAGCTACCTTTTTTGGACTGTTTGGTTCACATGGAAAGAGAGGACAGTCTTAATATTGAAGTTTACAGAAAACCAACCCACACAGACCAGTATCTTCTGTTTGACTCTCACCATCCACTGGAGCACAAACTTTCTGTCATCAGAACTTTACAGCATCGGGCTGAACACATCCCCACAAAGACAGAAGGGAAGGAAAAGGAACAGAAACACGTCAAAAAATCTCTCCAAACATGTGGATATCCTAACTGGGCCTTTGTCAAATCAGTGAGGAAATCTACAAAACACACTAATAAACAGAAAAAGGAGAACAGACGAAAAAACAACGTCATCCCTTATGTGGCTGGAGTATCAGAGAATTTCAGAAGGATTTTCAACAAACACAACATCCCAATACACTTCAAACCCAGCAGGACTCTCAGACAGAGGCTGGTCCACCCAAAGGACAAAAAACCCACACACAAACAGAGTGGTGTGGTGTACGCAGTCCAGTGCAGCGAGGACTGCCCACTTTGAGATTTTCATTAATGAAAAGTGCGTTATAAATTGAATTCATTATTATTATTATTATTATTATTATTATTACCTCTTCATTGGAGAAACTAAACAACCTTTCACAGACAAATGTCCTAACACAGGAGAGCCACCTCCTCTGGACAAAACTCAACTGTTCACCTCCACCTCAGGGACAAGGGACACTCTTTTTTTTTTTTTTTTAAACTCTTTATTTAACTTTTTACATTTTTACAATAACACAAATAACACACTGAGCTAGGGGCACTGATACTTGGTTTAAAAAAAAAAAGAATGTCAATAATACAAGATGTTTTACATAGTTACGTTTCCTTGATCTTGTAGGCCAGCCATTTAGACCAGCGTTTGTTGTAAGAGTGTCCTTTAATTTGTAGAAGATGTGTCAGTTTTTCCATCGAGTGAATTTCCTCTATGACTTCCCGTCAATTGTCCAGTTGGGGGGGAGGTTTCTTTAGCGAGTTCCTAGTAATAGCTTTTTTGCTTGCTATTGATAGGATCTTGAATAGGTATTCATCTTTTTTTTAAGCACTTCTCCAGTCATCTGTCCCAGCAGGAAAGTTCTGGGGTCCTTTGGGATGACATATCCCAAAATACTCCCGATGGTTTGACAGACTCCATCCCAATAAGATGCCAGCTTTGGGCAGGACCAAAATATATGAGTGTGATTGACATTTTTATGACCACATAATCTCCAACATTGCTGTTCTTCTCCTCTATATCTGCTGGTAATTTGAGGTGTGATGAAGAACCTAGTTAAGCACTTCCACCCGAATTGTTTCCATCTTTTGGAACTGGTAGTTGTCTGTTGTGTTTCACACATTAAAAGCCAATCCTCCTCTGTAATTTTTACTCCCAGTTCCTTTTCCCATTTTGACTTAATGTACAAGGTATTATTTCCATTATGTTTCTGCAGCCCTTTATATAGTTTGGAAACAGTTTTACTTGGGAGGTGAGTATGAGCGTTTGTAAAGATTTGCACAATAGTATTACCTTCTGGAGGGACCCCTTTTTTTATTTTGTTATCGTAATAATGTCTTATTTGAAAATATTTAAATAAATCTCTGTTCTCAAGGTTATATTCCCTTTTCAGTTGTTCAAATGTTTTAAAGGTGTTACCATCTACAAACTGGCATAATGTTGTCAGTCCTCTATCTTTCCATCCCAAAAAGGAAGAGTCTAACTCTCCTGGTCGGAAGTCAGGGTTGCAAGAAGGCCACATCAGGAGACCAGTGACATCTGTCAATTTGTATTTGCCAACTACTTCTTTCCAGATTAACAATGCGTCTTCAACTATACGATTCCCATTTTCGTCTGAAACTATTTTGCCTCCCAGACGTGTTTGGGGTTGTACCCTGCCCTGGC
The DNA here is from genome assembly GCA_038048925.1 of Garcialebias charrua. Lineage (NCBI taxonomy): Eukaryota > Metazoa > Chordata > Actinopteri > Cyprinodontiformes > Rivulidae > Garcialebias > Garcialebias charrua. The sequence continues at coordinate 2,888 of JBBPBX010078080.1, read as the reverse complement.
TAAGTTCAATCTGTTTCCACCCAGTCTCCATTTCTGGGGAGCACCAGCAAACCATACCTCTTATTTGGGATGCGTAGTAGTATTGTTTCAAATTTGGAAGTGCCAGACCCCCCTGGTCTCTATTAATTTGGAGTGTTTTAAACTTTATCCTTGGTCTGGTCCCGGACCAAATAAATCTTGAGATCAGCCTATCCCAGGCCTGAAACTGTGCGTTTGGTATCCTAATAGGCAAAGATAAAAAAAGGTATAAAAAACGAGGGAGCAAATTCATCTTTACTATTTCCATTCTAGTTGTAAAATCCAGTATTAACCTTGCCCAGACTGTCAGGTCTTTTTGTATGGTTTCAGTAAGTTTATCAAAGTTTAAACTGAATAGTTTGTCCAAATCTTGGGGAATAAAGACTCCTAGATATTTTAGTTTTTTGGCATCCCACTTAAGTCTGTATGTCTTTCTTATAAATTTATTGGGTGAGTAATTAATTGTCAAAACTTGTGTTTTTGTGATGTTTAGACTGTAGTCTGACAGTTGACCAAATTCAACTAGAGCTGACATGAATTTGGGGAGCGTTATATCTGGGTTTTGGAGGTATGCGATTACATCATCTGCGAAAAGGCCAACTTTGTGTTCAGTATTTGCAAAACTAACACCCTTTATCTCATCGTTATCTCTAATGGCCTGTGCCAAGGGTTCAATGAAAATTGCAAAAAGTGCTGGACTTAGACAGCATCCCTGGCGGGTTCCTCTGTGTAGTTGGAAGCTATTCGTTAAATGCCCGTTAATTTTTATTCTGGCCCGTGGTTTATCATATAGTGATTGTATGCAGTTAACAAACTGATTATTAAAGCCCATACGTTCTAGTACCTTGTATAGAAAGGTCCAATTGACCCGGTCAAAAGCTTTTTCTGCATCTAGGCTAACTAGTGCAACGTTGAGGTCCTGCTTTTTGGCTTGAGTTATTATATGTAATGTTCGTCTTATGCTGTCTTGAGTTTGTCGGCCTTTGATGAATCCCGTCTGATCTTCATGTATTAAATCTGGTAGGTAGTGCTCTATTCTCCTAGAAATTATTGATGTAAAAATTTTATAATCTACATTCAGAATTGAGATTGGGCGATATGATTCACAGTGTTCAGCATTTTTCCCCTCTTTAGGGAGAACAGACACTACAGCCTCTCTCCAAGATGGTGGAATCTCTGCCCTACTCAAAGTCCAGTTAAAGGAGTCGAGTAAGGCAGGGGAAAGCTCCTTTCTGAACACTTTGTACCATTCATTTGGGTAACCGTCACAACCAGGACTTTTATTACTTTTCAAATGTCCAATTGTTGCATCCAGTTCTTTCTGTGTAATGGGAGCAGTTAGAACTTTGTTTTGGCTTAATCCGAGCGAAGGGAGGTCCAGAGCTGTCAGGAAATTATCAATAGCATTTATATTAGCTGGTTCTGGGGCAGAATATAGTTTTTCAAAGTAATTTTCAAAGGTCTTATGTATTTTGTCCTCGTCGTAGGTTAAGTTACCAGTTGAGTCTCTAATTTTGGTAATTGAATGTTTCAATTGATGTTTGCGAAGTTGTCTAGCTAAAATCCGTGTAGCTTTTGGACCTGATTCGTAAAATGTTTGTTTGGAGAAACGTAATTTATTCTCAAGTTCCTCAAGTACCATATCGTTTATATTGTTTTTAGTTTTCGCTATTTGTTTTGATACTTCTCTATTGTTAGACATTTGTTGTTTTAGTTCTAATTTCCTCAATGTGTTTTGCAGTTCCTCGTATTTTAATCTTTTTATCTTTTTAAGATAGGTTGTTCTTGAAATTAGTCTCCCTCTCATTACTGCCTTGACCGTGTCCCAGACCATGGTGGGGTTTACTTGCCCATCATTATTATTTTTTATACATTCCTCTATTTCATTTCTAATCTTCTTTGATGTGGTTTCATTATTAAGGATACCTACATTTAGGCGCCATATTGTTGTTTTAGGTCTATTGGGTAAATAACATTATGGTCAGAGATATCAGACGTTCCAATTAAGCATTCCTTCACTTTAGCTCTATCTATGGTGTTCATCAGGAACAGGTCGATCCTAGAGTGAACTTTGTGTGTAGAGGAGTAGTGAGTGTATTCTCTTTCCTTTATATGGAGGTCCCTCCAGACATCAAACATTCCCATCTCCCTGATCAGAATATTTAGATCTTTTGACCTACCAGTTTTTTGCTTTTTATTGCTTGTTGTATCTAGAGTAAAATTAGGGATTGTGTTCCAGTCACCGGCACAAATAAGAACTCCTTCACTAAAAGAGGTAATGGTGTCAAAGAGCGTTTTTAAGAAGGTTCTGTCACTCTCTGGTGGTACATATACATTAACAATCGTAACAATGACATTATCAATCCTTCCCTTTATAATAACAAACCTACCCTCTTTGTCACCCTTCTCAGATATCAGTTCAAAGTTCAGTGAGTTAGAAATTAGGGTGAGAACCCCCCTCTTTCTACTATTTCTACAAGAGCTATAAAATGCGTTCGAGTAACCAAATGATTTGAACTTATCATGTTCTTGTTTAGACATATGTGTCTCTTGTAAAAGAGCATTTTTTACCCCATCTTTTTTCAGCTTAGCTAAGACCCTTTTTCTTTTCACTGGACTACTCAGTCCAGGATGCGACTTTTAGATTATATGACATTAATGTAAAGAGTTACCTTGACTGATTTGACCCCTGAGCCCAGAACACGAACTGTAATAAAAACAAAAGAAACACAAATAGAACAACAAAAAGAACACAAATAGATTACAAAACAATAACTGACTTCCAAGGTGAGAAGAGGCTCGCTCTTCTCACTCATGACCCCGTTGGCAAGTCGAGGGTTAAACCTCTCAGGCTGAGAGGGCCCAAAAAG
>JBBPBX010078079.1:0-16713 GCA_038048925.1 Garcialebias charrua | reverse complement strand
TGGTACATGAGATGAAAACGAGATTATGTACACGAGGTCCCAGTTACATCCAACAACAAATGAAAGAGAAAAACAGTAATAACATCGAGAACTAACTAAGAAAAACATCAACTAGTAATACACTAAGCCTAATATAGTGGGAATAAACAGCAGCACGAACATGAGTTTGTATGAGCAGATGGTCACAGATGAACACAGATGAACACAGCAACAAGAAAACAGATCAGCATCAGCATGATGTGATATTTTGCAGTGTTTATTTTAATTTTATTTTTATTTATTCATGAGTCTAACAGCCTCAGGGTAGAAGCTGTTCCTCAGTCTAGTGGTTCTACACTTGATGCTCCTCAACCTCCGTCCTGAGGGGAGTGGGGCAAAGAGTGAGTGTGCTGGATGAGTGAGGTCTTTCATGATACAGGTGGCTCTTTTCCTGCATCTAGAGGTGTAAATGTCTGTGATGGTGGGGAGACTGACTCCAACAGACTTCTGTGCAGCCTTCACCACTCTCTGCAGAGCTTTCCTCTCTTCAACTGTGCAGCCTCCATGCCACACGTTGATGCTGGAGCACAGGATGCTCTCCACTGCACACCTGTAGAACGAGGTGAGAACTGGGCTGCTCAGACCGGCTCGTCTCAGCCGTCTGAGGAAGTAGAGTCTCTGATGACCTTTCTTGATCAGGCTGGTGGTGTTGTTGCTCCAGCTGAGGTTATCATTCATGTGTACACCCAAGTATTTGTAGCTGGAGACCACTTCCACTGCAGACCCACCTATTATCAGTGGGGCATGGGTGTGTTTGTTCCTTCTGAAGTCCACAATCATCTCCTTTGTCTTCTTCACATTCATGTGAAGATTATTCTCTTTGCACCAGCTCTCCAGGTGTTCCACCTCCTGTCTGTAGCTGGACTCATCATTGTTTGTGATGCATCCCACCACCGCTGTATCATCTGCAAACTTAACAATATGACAGCCTGGAAGTGTGGCTGTACAATCATATGTGAGCAGAGTGAACAGAAGGGGGCTCAGCACACATCCCTGAGGAGAGCCAGTGCTGAGGGTTATGGTGGAGGAGGAGAAGTTGTGGATCTTCACGGACTGTGGTCTGTCTGTTAAGAAGTCTAGTACCCAGTTACAAATAGAGGGGCTTAGTCCAAGTGTAGATAGTTTGTCTATCAGAGTTTGGGGGATCATGGTGTTGAAGGCAGATGTGAAGTCCACAAAGAGCAGACGCACGTATGAGTCTTTCTGATCCAGGTGGGTGAGAGCAGTGTGGACCACGGAAGAAATGGCGTCCTCTGTTGATCGGTTCTCACGGTATGCGTATTGATGAGGGTCCTCATTGATGTTGACGGTTGCCTTGATGTGGGACATGACCAGTTTCTCAAAACATTTAGCGACTATCGGGGTGAGGGCCACCGGTCTATAGTCATTCAGACCAGTCACTGTGGAGCTCTTTGGGACTGGGATGATGGTCGCGGTCTTCAGGCAGGTGGGAACTGACTCCAGTGCAAGTGAGGTGGTGAAGATGTCAGCCAGCACCTCACAGAGCTGGTCCGCACATTCCTTCAGAACTTTCCCTGGGATGTTGTCTGGTCCGGTTGCTTTATGAGGATTAATCTTTCTGAGACTGCCTCTCACTTCTGCTGCGGACACCCTGAGATGCTCTTCATCTGGTGATGAGGTGAGTCTGGTGCTAGCTGGTCTGTTTGGATCATCAAAACGTGCATAAAACTTATTGAGGGCATCAGGCAGAGATGGGTCCCTGGGGCATTGTTTGTTTTTGCCTTTGTAATCTGTTATGCATTTAATACCCTTCCACATGCTCCGTGGGTCTTGTGAGGTGAACTGTCCCTCGATCCTCTGTGCATACGTGGCCTTGGCCTTCTTAATGCCATCCTTCAGTTCATTCCTGCTCTTTCTCAGTTCCACTTTATCTCCTGACTTGAATGCAGTGTCTCTGGCTGCTAGCAAGGCGTGAACTTCTTTATTTAACCAGGGTTTCCGGTTCGGGTAGGATTTCACATATTTTTTTATGGATACATTTTCAGAGCATGTACTGATGTAACCCAGGACTGAGGAAGCGTACAGTTCCATGTCCACTGAACTACCATCAGTGGCTGCTTCTCTGAAAACAGACCAGTTTGTCCTCTCAAAACAGTCTCTCAACATGGGGGGAACTATCTTGAGGCCAGATTGTTATTTCTCTTTGTTCCGGCTTTGAGCGCCTGAGTGGAGGGAGTTCTCTTGGGGCCAACCTCTTCTGTGTTTCTGATGCGAGGGAGCTGGTGTTCAGCTTCCACCTGAGGTCCTGGGTAAAGATGGAGCCAAGGAATACAATAATAATAACAAATGACATGCAGTTTTTGTTTGTTTGTTTGTTTGTTTGTTTTTGTTAGTCTGAGGCAGCGCAGAGTGACGGATCCTGGCGAGTGGAGGGAGACATTTTATCCACCACTAGACACAATGGCATGGACAGGGGTGGCCATTGATGGCCTTGGCCACCTTAGAATATTCTTCATCCACACTAATCTTATAAGGAAACTATAGAATCTTGATACCCTGATGCATGCTCAATAATCCAGGTAGAAAAATCCAAAAAAAGCTAAGTCTGGTCCTCTGGACATTCAAAAAACAAAAAACAAAGCAACAAAACTGTAGAAAGAAACGTTTCGTCTTTCGTCCGAAAGACTTCCTCAGTCTGAGAAGCTGTGTTCAGCTCAGTCTTATAAATAGCACCCTCCCACAGTGGATCAACCAGTTGGCTGATGACAGCCTGAAACCAGCTGCTCACATGATCAAGGAGGACCATCAGCCTGACGATGGATCGTTAACACCCTGATGGTTGTTTGCTATTCACAGAGGGCTGAGTGATACTAGCAATAACAGCATTGTAAGTGGGGGACAGTNTATATATATATATATATATATATATATATATATATATATATATATATATATATATATATATATATATATATACCGTATTTTCCGGTGTATAGGTCGCACCTTTTTATGGTTTTTTTCAAGGCCTGCGACCTATACTCAGGTGCGACCTATATATGGCTTGTTATCACTTTCGGTGAAACAAATTTTTAAATCCAGCTCATTTCACAATTACGTTCATTTATTAAGGAAAAGTTCAGCTCAGACATATATTTGCTATAATTTTTATCAAACAAATAATTGTTTTTAAGTGTTAATCTTCTTAAAAGCCTTGCTGTGCGCTCCTGTGGCAGACATTTGCAGCAGAGCTAAACGTAGGTGCGACCTATACACCAGTGCGACCTATCTAGGGATTTTTCCAATCTATTGGTGATAATTGGACAATGCGACCTATACACAGGTGCGACCTATACACCAGAAAATACTGTATATATATATATATATATATATATATATATATATATATATATATATATATATATATATATATATATATACTGTATGTCTAGCCATCTCAGTTTTTCTAGCCATCTCAGTTTTTCAGTTTCTATCTCCTTGTCTTACACATGCACCCAGTTATCATGTAGTCATCAACCCCCTGTTTTCATTAACAACATAACTCACAACTAACAAAATACTTTCTGCAAACTGAAGCATAAGCAGTGTTAAAGTGTTAAATACACTGGAGATTGTGTTTAACACAAATTGTACAACATTTTGAAATATTTGTGTCATTGCAGACCAGTAATTGTGTCCCCACTAGTCACACATCTTTCAGTGCCACATGCAGCGACTTCTCCGTCAACTGGGGTGACCAGTCATTTTCCAGTCTTGTGAGTGTATGTTTCAGGCAGAGTCTGGACCTCAGTGTCTCCAAAGTTTAGTAATTTTTGTTTCAAGTTAATTCTTTTAAGATCGTTGTGTTTTTCTGCATTCCATGGGTCCAATACCTGTGTCCAAGGTGTTCCCCACCTCTCGCAGGGTGACTGCTGGAGATAGACACCAGCTCCCTGCAACCTTGAAATGAGAATTGGGTTACAAAAAAATATGGGTGGACAGATGGATCAAACACAGAAGCTAAAAATAAAAACCATATGTTTCAAAATACATGTATTTAAAACTTTATAACAAATATGAAATTGTAAAGGACATTACGGTAGAGTTGCCGCCTTTCAGCGAGATGGTCGTCAGTTCAAATCCTGGCCTGGGACCTTTCTGGGTGGAGTTTGCATGTTCTTTCCGTGCATGTGTGGGTTTTCTCCGGGTGCTCCAGTTTCCTCCCACAGACCAAAAACATGCATGTTAGACTGACTGGTAACTCTAAATTATCTCTAGGTGTGAGTGAGAGAGTGAATGGTTGTTTGTCTCATTTGTCTCTATGTGTCCCTGTGATGGACTGAGACCTGTCTACAGTGTCCCCCTTACATCTCACACAGTGATAACTGGACATGGGCACCAGTGACTCCTGTGACCTGAAAAGGAAGAAGCAGGTGAAAGATAATGGATGGCTGGATGGATACATTCACACTAAAGCTGGAAAGAACAAGTATGTTTTCCATTTGCTGAAATGAGAGTATGTTGTGACAGTCCTGAATTTTGTCATATGGTGGAAAGTCCCAGAGAACTGGACAAGATTTTCCTCTTGGTACGACCTTTGCTCACTAACCCAAAGGGTCTACCGGAGTGTTTTCAGTGAACACCTATCAACTTCTAGGATTATAGAATACAGGGTTTTTTATACATTACATATGAGTAAAGAAGAAAATAGGTATATTAGGCTTAGAAGTTCAAGTCAGTTGTGTTGTCATTTGCATCACATGTGGTACATGGGGTGGATCAAAATTATGTACCCAGGCTCGTAGGGGTGCAGGAAAAAAAAAATCGATTTTTTAAAAAAAGAATCTAGATTCTTAGTCCTGGCGATTCAGAATCGATTTTAAAAGCCCCCAAAATCGTTTTTTTTTTTTTTTTTACTAAATATGAATCAATATGTTAAAAAAAACAAGTCTATATTTTATTTTGAGTTAAAGGTTAATGCACTATGGCAGTGGTGTAGTCTATGTGATACTCAGGCATACGGAGTATACCCACTAGAAAAGCTTGAGAATTTCAGTATACCCACTTAAAAGTGCCCAATGTCACATGACTTATCATTAGACACGTGTCATCGATACGTTAAACGGCAGTTGAACGCTTCCAAAACAATCTAACGGTATGCAACGCTGTGCTTTGATATTGTTGCATAAATTCTCTAACATAATTTTAATACAAAGCCAACTGTTGTACAATGTTTGTTGTTCATTTATTCATATATAAACATAAGAAAAAATTGGAAATGTTCAATACGCTTAAAAATCAAAATATATTGAAGATTACATTGTACTAACCACTGTACTTTGATTTCTAAGCACAGTATACCCACTACAAAAATGTAGACTACACCACTGCACTATGGTAAGCTGAAGTCTGTTTACTTTTTTTATATACAGTATATATATATTGAATTATTTGTCTATGATGGACTGGAGACATGTCCAGGTGTCCCCCGCCTCTCGCACAGTGATGACTGGACATGGACACCAGTGATCCCTGTGACTCTTAAAGGAAGAAGTGGGTAAAGATGATAGATGGATAAATTATTTGTTCCTAGATTCTTATTTTATTTTATTTTAGAGAAATCCAGGCAACTAAGCTAACTTAATACTGGTAATTTAAGTTACAGAATTTAATGCATTCCTGTATTATTTGTTCCTATTTTTGGTATAAATATCAAATTATGCAAAAAATTGAATACAGTACAGAACCTAAAATTATTGTTTTAAATAAATGTTCCATTTGTTTACATTGTTGTTTATTCTTTTCAGCTTGTCAGTTACAAAACTGAAGCAAAATTTATGACCATTTAATAGAAAAATCGTTTCTGAATCAAAAATTGTTTCTGAATCGAAAAATCGATTTTGAATCGAATCGTGACACCAAAAATCGGAATCGAATCGATTCTCCAGACACAGAGAGATTTGCACCCCTAGCTCTCAGTTACACCCAAAAATAGAAAAAAACATCAAGAAGAAACAGTATATAAGGATCTAAGATATACAAATACCAAACGGTACACTAAAGTATTTATGTCAAATTGTATTTTCTTCCCAAGAGATAGAAGAGCGTCAAATCAAACAGAAAACCGTTTTGTAAGAAATACCTGGTTTGTGTAAAACATTGTTGCAGATCTCAGGAGAATTCAGCTGCTTTGCGCTGTTGACGCATCAGAAGAGAATCTAACCGAGGACGGAAACTCAACGAGCTCGTTGACTTCGTCCCCCGGGAGGTTCCTGCACAGTTGCCTGTGTTGGAACAACGCCGTCATGACTGAGTTGTATCTTGGGATTTAGAATTCTTTTTCAGAAAGCTTTTTGTATGAAGTTAGATGTACAATTTTATCCACAAAGAGGGAATAAAAATCAACAACAGCAACAAAGTTTTGAGAGTCAGTTCGACATGCTGTTCTACATTTTCCCATCAGTCTACTGGTATTACCCTTTTTATACTGACATCTGTTGCAATGTAAAAACAATTTTACAAGCATGTCTGTTTGTTGTACAAGTTTCCAGTTTATCATTATTGTGATGCAATCTTGACACATAAAACAAATGCAAATGATAATTTAACATTTTTATTCGCTGTCCGAAGCCATTTGCATGTCATCATTTGCGCTGGCATCACATATTTCTCACAGTCTTTTTGTTTCCATCTGTTCATTTGTTTTCTACAGAAACCTCCGGGAGTCTGCAGAAGACAGAAGCTTCACATGTTGCATTCTTTGTTCACTGTTCTAATTAATTTTAGACATTATCTTCCGATGGAGATTCAAGAGTAATTTATTGTACAGTCATTTCCCTGGGTATTTCCATACACAGGATAAAATGGTAACACTTTACAATAAGGTACACAAAGTTTGATTAATTACTAGGGAACGGCTCAGGAATGAATCAGGAACCAATGGGTAGTTAACCAGTACAGAAACAGAGGAGAAATTCTCCATGTGGGTGTCTGACTATCACCGAGTATCAAATGATTGCCTGGATATTATTTTGTTCACTGATGTGGTGACGCATCATACCAAGTACTTACTGAGGAACCAATCATTACTTAATCAGTACCTGACCAACAAACCAGTAGCCCCCTAATAAGGCTTGGCTGTGTGTTCCCCAGTAAGTACTGGTTAACTCCTGATTCATTCTTCTTTGGTTTCCTTGGTAACTACCCATTAGTTCTTGATTACAGTACCTTTTCATTTACAAGGTAACTAACCAGTAGTCCTCTAATAAGGCTTGGCTGTGTGTTCCCCAGTAAGTACTGGTTAACTATCCATTAGCTCTTGATTTGTGATTCGTTCCTGAGGTGTTCCCTAGTAGTTAATGAAATTTTGTGTACCTTATTGTAAAGTGTTACTGATAAAACAATGGGGCGGCACGGTGGCCCAGTTGGTAGAGCTGTTTGGTTGCTGGATCGAATCTCGGCCCGGGATCTGTCTGGGTGGAGTTTGCATGTATGCTGTGTGGGTTTTTTCCCCAGGTACTACGGTTTCCTCCCACAGACCAAAATCATGCATGTTAGTCTGACTGGTAACTCTAACTTGTCCCAGGTGAGAGTGAGAGAGTCATCGTCACTGTTCATTGTCTTGAAACGGTTGACACTTTTTGGTCCATTACAAATTGTAAGACACTGATGCGTGGCCTGCTCTGGCAGAAGGCTCTGTCATTAGTATGTTCTCACAATACTGTACGTGGATTTCTTCCCTCTTATATTTGCACTCTAATTGTACAGAGATGCTCCTACTCGACTAGCAAGACAGTTTAATGCTTTCTGTTCCGTTTGCCTGGACTGAACAGGAAACAAAGTCTCTTGTTCATTCTGCACCATTTATGCACTGCAGAAAGCCTGGAGACTAACAGAGTGGATTTCATTGAGGGTTTTAAATGAAAACTGAGGTTAAATCCATTGTTTGTACTTGTTCTGAATTTATTTTAATGGATTGTTTTTAGTCGTCTCTCAATTTGATGTTTTTAATTTGGTTGTCTTGTGATGTGGAGGCTATGTTTTGTATTTGCTGCTGCCTATCTTGGTTGTGTCTCCCTTGAAAAAACAGATATTTAATCTTAGTTGGACCTTCATTGTTAAATAAATGTTTGGAAATAAATGAGATTTGCAACAAATGTTTTACTTAATTTTTTTTAGATTCATGTCTTCTTTCCAGAAACTGCATCCTGCTGCTCGATGTTCTTGTAGCATTAATTGTCTCAAACTTCTGTTTAACACATTCAGTCACATATAGATCTCGTTTACGCTCACTCTCTTTATCTCCACATCTGTTAAGGTCAGTGGATCTTTGGGTTCTAGTCTGTTCATAACTTTCATTCTCTGTCCACAAACGACTTCAAGTCACCTCATTAAGCAGCACTTCACATCACTGTGTTGGCAGAAATCCTGTCGTCTTGTCTCACTCTGTCATGTCCCGCTCCTTTGCATTATCTTTGTATTACACTTCTCCCAATTATCACTTTGGTGTTCATTACATGAGAGCAGCAGTTTTTACATTTCCACTTCTTTTCATGTCTATAATTTTATCTCTATGACATTAAATGAAAGTTTGTGAATTCAAAACTGGAATCTTCTACTTTACATTTCAAATCAAAACATCTGGATGATGGATACCATACTGTGGGAATAATTCTGTTTAACTAAGGATTGTGAGAGTAAATGATTGTCAATTCTTCCATCTGCTGATTTATTTTTTTATTGCTTCCGGTTTGGGAACTTTACGACCTTCGTCCTGGAGACATTTCCTGATCGGTTTCTCATTTTTTTGTATGAGAAAGTAAAATTATTGGGGTCTTACTCGAGCAGATTTGTCTTTTTATTTCCCAGAACCAATGTTCCTCTCACACACTTGGGTCTATTTGTAGAGTGTGACTCTGTTATGGTGATGGGTACTGTGAACAGATCGTCCTTTATTAGTGCTGGTGTGGCACATGGATGACGCTGTGTCGTTATAAAACAATTTGTAGGTCCTCTTCTTTGTCGCTTCCACATCCTGCTCATCAACTCATTTATTTTGCATCTTTTCCATGTTATTGACCCACTGACATAATTTTACTTCCTTAGCTCATCATCTCCATAAATTAGATTTTTCTTTATGCCATGTGTGCTTTAGTTCAGATAGAGCAGAAGGGTTTTTGACTGTTGAATTGTTTGGCTATGATCTTAACTTAGAGATTTTTATTTGATGTTTATAATGTGAAGCTTAAAGGATAGTGATGTTCTATCAAACAGTAAATAATAATTACCAGCCAAGACCTCAGTCTTGGAGCAGAGTAGGCTATAGAGAAAGAGAAGGCCAACAGTTCAAAAACAGTCTGTGTTTTCTGGATATTTAGTTTATCTTTTAATTTTATTTCTCCTTCTGGTTTATGTTTACCGGTGTGTTCGTTCAGCTCTTCACCCAGCTGCTGCCACTTTCCACTCACCCCTGCTCTATTTATATCATTTCTGATCTCTACTCCCACAATGGTTCATTGTCTTGACTTTGTCTTGGTCCTTCTCATGATCCCCCATGCCTCCCTGTGTTGTTTCCTTCCAGTTTGTAAATTTGTTGCCCCCATGCCGGCCTTTGCTTTTGTTCATTTCAAACCAGATTGGAACTCCTCCTGTCTGCATCTTGGGTCCAACCATACACCGATGGCGACAGTCTGAGGTTTAATTTGATCTAATTTAGTGTGCTTTCACAGCAGTGTTGGTTTAGAGAAAGAATGGGCCTGAAAAACAACATCAACTCAAGCTTTAGCTTGGACTTTTGGCCTTTTCTTCATATGCCATGATCTATGCCACCACAGCAAATTAATTTGTATTTCACAGATAATTTCTTCAAAAATAACCAAAGTATCAAAACACCGAAGTCTATGTTCAGTAATCCAGGTATAAAATCCATCAATGTTCAGTCAGGTCATCTGGACGGGTTCTTTTTTGTCCTGAGGTTTGTTCCACTTTGGAGAAGGCTGTTAGGGGAGAATCAGTTTTGTTTGGTGTTTCCTCAGACTGATGAAGCCTTCTGGATGGAGGGCAAAACGTCTCAGCACAAAAAAAGAAGCCGTCCAGATGACCTGACTGAACATTGTTGAACCAATCCATCCTTTTTAGTTACACCAGGAACAAAGATCAGTTGTTCTGCTGGCACTTTTTTTAACCACCATTACATAAATGAAGTGACTGGACCAACACAGACTGAAGGTAGATGTCATTAAAGTTCTGCCTGTTCCCAAAACAATCATGTTTATCTGACATTCGGCTCCCCGGCTGGCCTTGATAGGCCGTCTTATCTCAACACACCTGCAGAAGTTTTGTAAACCAGATGCTCTCATCCCCCTCCCAAACCTTCTACTGAGGAATTCCACAGACTTTTCAGAGGAGCACAGCTGAATAAACATTCTGTCATCATCTCAGGACTCTTACCTCAGGCAGACCTTGGCAGCTCTCCCCCCCCATGAGTGTGCACAGATCTATGAGCTGGCTGCTCAACTGGCTTTGAGTCCCCCCTGCCCTCTGCGTAATGTCGGCGTCACCCTGTGCTTGTGTGCAAGACTTTTTTTCTTTACCACATTTTTGATCTTCAAACAGAGGTCAAAAACGTGTTAGGAATTTTTTTTGTCTCCAAACCCTATATGTCATTTTTCACCACTTTTATTGTTTTTCCAACAGATCGCACTTGTAAATGAGTCTTTGAGGCTCAATGTGACTTATCTGCTTAAATAAAGGTTGAATGAATAAATAAATAAAAACAACAAGCACCATTTTATTGAAAAGTATACAGTATGGGGTGTGTTGTGTTAGTAACGGCATACATTCACCAAATAAAAGACAATATTATAAGAGGTCATCATTTACCTCTCCTGTTGTCCTTGGGTCAAAATTACATGATTTTGACTCAAGGGCAGCAGGAGAGTTTTTTTTTTAAATGTAACCTACTGCACAGAAACACACATCAAAAGTGTTTGGGTAAATAATGCAGCCCATACACAATACAATATTTAAAATGCATGTACAGATATTTGCTATTTTTGGTCATTTTTATAGCTGAGCACAATATAAATTAACGTTTTTATACAAAGTACTTTAATATAATTTGTGACTGACTTGTATTCTTGGTTAATGGCATATTGATGTTTTGTTGTAAAAGCTGATAAGATGTAATGAGAACCAAGATCAGAAGAAACGTTACAGCTACTGCCAGTGGTTTATTAAGGTCACCATAGTTACTACTGTCGATGGAAAATCTTTAAGAGAAAACTGAAGACTGAAACAAGTTTTAAAAAGAATAAAGTACTTTAATTTTACTTTAATTTTACTTTGCAGCAAAGGAGGAACAGACACAGAGTACAGGACACGAGGCTGTTCTGAGCTGCTCTCTGAAAAGAGCTTCTCGAAGTCCTCCTTTTATACCTTTCTTGCACGTCATAGGGGAGTATCACAACCTTCAATCATAGAGTAGGAAAACATCTGTGGTGGAAAAGGGCTGACAGTTGAGTTTTGCAATAACATTCTCGGAGACAGTTGGCTCATACAATAGTTTTCTTGGACACAGGTTAGTTTGAAAAATAACATCTCCCAAGATGAGGAGGTTTCAGTCCGTCCAAGTTCTTGTTTTAACAGATGTTGAACTCAGTTTCTCAAACCACAGGCTGTTTGTCTTTCTTCTCAGGAATGTGTCTATGGCAGGCATTGTAACCACAGGGCCTCATAAGAATGTTATCATGGCAAGCATTGCAACCACAGATCATCTTGTTCAGCAGAAAAAGGAGAGGACCACAGATCATTCTATGACATGAGGAGGGAAGGAATAACATTTTGAGAGAAACCACAGAAGGTTTTATGGCAGGGAGGAGAAAAGAATAACATTCTCCAGCTGCACAAAGGCAGAGGACTTTCAACAGTTCATGAGTTCAGTGAGTTTGATGCAAGAAGAGTTCACTCAGTTTAAACAGTGAAGTTTCAAGCTCAGACAATATGTTTTATAAGTAATGAGACAATGAAGAAACAAACAACCAGTATATAATTAATTTTTCTTTCACAATTTCCCCCTTTTGTTCCTTTATGGAACAACATCTAAGTTGAAAAAATTAATAAAATTATACAGATAGTGGCAGACTCTGAAAACAACAAAAAACAAAAAACAAAAAGTCTAATCTTAGCTAGGAACCTTCAAAAGGAAAATGTATTTGTTCTCCATTTACATTTTAATAGAGAATCAGTGTCTCTTCTAAATGGGTGGTGTCAATGTATAGGGTAAGTCATCTGTTATTGTTAATGTAACTCTCATTTTAACGTAATATGAAGGGTGTGTCAGTTTCTTGCGTCTTAGTTAGAAAAGTGGTAACATTGGGCTCGTCTAGGTCAAGTTGGGTCATTGCTATACCTGTGAATGCTTTAGTCATCATGTTCTTAAGGCATGGCACTACACAGGAGAAGAAGAGACAAAATAAAAGTAAAATGGTTAGCAGGGGTGCAAAAATTTTCAGAAACAGTTGCCACCATGGTCCTGAGGTGAGCCAGGCCCATAGGTCAAAAGGTTCCGCTCCCTTAGTTCCGCTTTCTACATATTGCTTTAATTCATTTAAGTCATGTAATGCATCATGTATGTCTCCTCCTGTTCCAGTTTCATCTGGGATATAAGTGCAACAAGCTTGACCTATTATTTTGCATACACCACCTTGAGAGGCTGTCAGGAGATCAAGGACTACCCTATTTTGAATGACCATTTGTCTCATGGCTTTAATTTCGTTTTGAGTTCCATTTCCTAATCTGTAAGTGTTGTTTATTAAACGGAGGAGTGCATACCTATTGATTTCTACGTGGTCACGAACTTCGCCCACCCCCACCCATGGAAAAAGGCCTTGGAAAAACTTTTCTCCCCCGTTCCATATTTTGAATTCCCATGGTACACCAGTACTAGTTGTAAGGCCTCCCCACCGAGCTACTTTGGGCATAGATGAGCGACGCATTCTAAGATTGGGTCGTTTTCTTAATACAATCATTTGGTTAGAGAGGGAGACTATGGCACAAAGCCCATTCCAATTAGGGGGCAGCGCTGTATAAGCCCTGTGGCCACATAAAAAATACCAATCAGTTAATACTCTGGAACCTTTGTCCCCTGGCACGGTCAGACTGCAGTGAGTGGTGTTTTGGCGGTTCTTCATTTTTGAACTAATGTTGAATATACGTTTGTTTAACAGCGTGGAGCAATCAGTTATGTTGTCAGTTGTGGGGCAGGGGTCAAAACAATCAGTAGACTTTTCTATGTGGATACATGGATCATTAGCATCAATCAGACCTAATTTACAAAGGATGCATTCTAAGTAATGGGGACCATCATCATTGTCAGGTGTTTTCTTGTCGCAAAAAGTATAGACCTCTTTGCATAAATTCCAAGGAACTAGACCTAATGGAGTAGTGCCATTATTGAATATGCATTGTCCTAAACTACCAGGGGGTAGATGTGCTAGGGTGATAATTTCAGGTAGCTGGATGGATGTTTGTGGTAGTGGTAACACATCTAGTTTGTTGCATATTGATGAGAAATTGTATTTCATGAATACCATAGCTAGTCGTCTGTGTAAATCACCCTGCCCTCCCCAATCGGTCACTATTGAAGGTAGTGGTGTTTGATAATTACGTTGATCCCAGGGGGTAATTCCTGGATGTGTGCTTAGGCCATAGAGGCAGGCTTGGTGGTCTAAAGAAGATACCGAGGGGCGCAGTCCTGAATTATGGGTCGCGTAAGGTAAGTGAGCGCAAACATAACAATTGGTTGTATTACCTTCATGAGCTGTCCTATTCATTAACTGCCACCATAGGTTGGTGCTGTAGTCATGGGGATGTTCTAGGTCTGGTTTAGTCGGTCAGTCAGATCTCGTTTTTTAATGTGGTGTGTGTCCTATGTGTGGTTGCGTGTTGGTTTGCCTGGACCTACATCTGGAAACAAACCAAGGTGTCTGCATAAAAAGATTGTCCCACAATTAAAACCTGATACGAGGCCAAGGATCAGCATGGTCTTCCATGGATGAGTTTCGATCCAGTTTATTGAGTCTGTGTGCCTCATAGTTTGTTCAGAGGTTGCTAACTAGGGAAAAACAGGGGTTGGATGGACTCAACCTAGTTGTAGGTCTACGGACCTGCCGCCTTCACAGGGAGCCGTAACTCGGACTGTGAGTGTGTTGGTGCCGACCCGCACTTGCTGCCTCACTCTGAGTCCGTTTACCTCAGCCGTGAGTGGAAGAGTGTGCGAACGTCACTTCACCGTCGTTGGCATCTAGCATTCGAGCCTCAGATGCTTTCCCACACCCTCGTTGGCATCCAGCATTCGAGCATCAGATGCTGATGTCAGTTCTGACCCGTCCCGATCCTCCTTCGTTGGTGGCTTCGTTCCTCGAAACAGCTTGCAGTGGGAAGCGTGGACCCAGGTAGCTCTCTCAGCGACCTTCACCGTGGTGTGTGTGGTCAGCAACACCTGGAATGGTCCTGTCCACCTCGGGGAGTTCCAGCGCTTTCTCCTGAAACATTTAATCATAACAAAATCTCCAAGAGAAATACAATGCAATTGTTTTTGAGCTGGTCCAGGGAGTCCTCCTTGAACCTGTGACCTGATGGAACGTAATTATTTCGTTAGTTCAATACAGTATTTCATCATGTTGTGATCACAGTGTTTCAGAACACTGTGGAAAAAATGCAGTGATTTTTCTGTGGGCAGTGATTTTTCTGTGGGCACCGGGTGCTTTTGTCTTGTTTTTAAAAATTTGACTGTGTACCAGTGTGTGTCAACCTCTCTTAACATTCCCCCTTTTGACACATGATCAAAGGAATGTGTCAATGTAGCAAAAGCTGGGAAAAAGTGTTCAAGTAGCCTTAAAGTTGGAACCTAAACGCTTCCATTCTGCTCTTTCATGAAGGGTGGACATCTTCTGCATGTCCTTGAGTGTGAAAGCAATGTCAGGTTCTGTGTTAGATGTGAGTGTGGAAATAGGAAGTGATTCAGGTATCTGTGTAGCAGCTTGTTTGACTGCAGTATCTGCAGCTGCATTGCCTATAGAAATGTAATCTTTCCTGTTAGTGTGAGCAGCACATTTGATGACAGCAATGTTTTTGGGCAAGGTGATGGCCTCAAGGAGTTCGGCAACCAATTTATGGTTAAGAATGGGTTGTCCATCAGAGCGAAGGAAATGACGATGTTTCCAAAGTGCTCCAAAGTCATGAACAACTCCAAAAGCATAGCGTGAGTCAGTGAAGATGTTGACTGATTTGTTTTCAGAGAGCTGACAAGCTCTGGTCAAAGCAATAAGTTCACAAGCTTGAGCTGAACAAGGCGGAAGTGATTTTGCTTCAATAGTGTGTGTGTGTTTGTCACTACTGCGTAACCACTTCTGATGGAGCCTGTGTTTATGTCACGTGAGGAAGATCCGTCAACAAAAAGTTCCCAGTCAGGGTCAGAGATAGGGTCTTGTTTCAAGTCAGGTCGAGGTGTGCACAAAACCTCAAGTTCAGCCATGCAGTCATGTGGAGTGCCCTCATCCGGTGAGGGTAAAAGAGTGGCTGGATTAAGTACGTTGCAACGTTTGATGGTGATGTTAGGCATGTCTAACAAAGTAGTGTGGTACTTCAGCTAGCGTGTTGTCGACAGGTGCGCAGTTTTTTGTTCATTTAGAATTTGTGTAACAGCATGGGGAACTAACAGGGTCAAATCAGAGTACCCCACGATGTCTCTACTTGCCAATACAGATTTTTCAGCTGTAGCAACTGAGCCTTGAGTGCTTCAAAAGCAGTCAATGCATCAGGTGTTCAAGTTAATTTGGAGCTCATTTGAAGGCCTTTTTCATGACAGACAGCGCGAAGTGGAGCTTCGAGTTCCGCGTAGTTAGGAATAAAATGTCTGCAATACCCACATAATCCCAAGAAAGACATGAGTTGTTTTTTAGTTACAGGAAGTGGCAGAGAAACTATGGCTTTAACGCGAGTGTCTGCCAGATCCCTCCCTTCAGCAGAGATTCTGTGACCCAGGAACGTGACCAATGGCTGTACAAATTGAAGTTTTGAGAGTGACGCCTTGTGACCTTGTTCTGCAAGATATTGAAGTAGGCGTATTGTGTGTGTTTGACAGAGTGATTCTGTTGGTGCGGCCAACAACAAATCATCCAGTATTGCAACAACGCACAGCCTTGAGGAAGAGTGAAACCCATCAGACTGTCGTTCAATAACAGAGAAGAAGTTGAACCAGATGGAATTTGTGATAAAATGACATAAGGGTTAGGTACGATGGGAGCACGTGCTTGAACAGCTGTGTTTACAGCACGTAGGTTTTGAACAAACCTCCATTTATCTGGGGGTGTTGTTCTGATTTTCTTGACAGGAAAAATTTGCGTTCGTACCTGTGAGGAGGGGCAAGAAATAATTACTCCTGCGTTCAACAAAGAGTGGAAAACAGGTGTTATTCCTTCAATAGCCTCTGGCTTGAGTGGATATTGGACAATTTTAGATCTGTAGGACAATTTAGGAGTGATCTGAATCGGTTCTTGACCTTTTATTAACCATACGTCATATTTGGTCTGGGCCCACAGGTGTTGTGGGACCTCTGAGAGTCTGGGGTCGTCAACCTGTAGTTTAGGGAAAGTTGTTGTTAGTCATGCTGTCTGAGTGTATTTTAAGTATGTGGTTGGGATCAAGTCATGTTCA
>JBBPBX010078078.1:0-16713 GCA_038048925.1 Garcialebias charrua | reverse complement strand
ATATATATACTACATAGTATATATATATATATATAACTATATAATATATATATATATATATATATACTATATATATATACACGACCCTGTGTACATACTCTTGTTTTCATCACATGTACCACATGTGGTGCAAATGAGGATAAAGACTCTGACTCTGATATATAAATATGCCCCCAAGGCCTCATCCACACCAACAGAATGGCCTCATATACATACCAATGGCTTCAAAAATGCTAATTCAATGAGCCATTTGACTAACTCCCATGGGAACTATAGTTAGAATATCCGAATGGCTCACATGTGGTAGTGCTAGTGTTAAATCCAGCAGATTTGACCATTTCGTGAATTGATTTAGGAACTGTTAAGCTCAGGAACACTTCTGATATAACGTCAGCTAAGAAATATATTTTTTCTCAGGAAAGAAATAATAGTTTTTTACCTTGTTTTCTGGAAAATTCCTTCGTGACGGCAGCCATTTTAACTGACAACGTCAGTCAACGTCGTTCAAAACTCCGCCTTCTGTTCTCTGATTGGTCCGGTTTTTCTCACTTGGCTCTCGTCAGAGGCAGACGCGTCTCCTTTCCTCTCCCGTCTTCCCCCACCCCCTGCTGCTGGCAGCTCCACAGAAATGCACTTCGAACGCAAATTAAGATGGATTGGAGGCTTGGGCATTCGATTCTACAAAGAAGATCCCCACAGAAGAAGGCACAGGGGAGCCTTTCCACCCGCACAGAGTGACGGAGGAACGCCATGGATTCCGTGATGGTTTCCGTGGATTTCTGGGAATGCTCTGGGAGGTGATTAATCTTGGATTATATTGAGTATGATGGCTGCGCTTTACTTTTTGGCGTTTGTGGAGCACTGGTCTATCGCAAAAGAGGGGGACTTCAGCAGGACTTATGACTGAAGCACCCGACGTCTGGTCTGCGCTATGACCTCGAACAAGCAGCTGTGTGCGAGCCTATCCGGGAGGTGTACAGAATCACCCTTGGTCTTGTGGACTCTGTTCGCTGTCAAACATCAGAACTCAGCTGTGTGAGAGCTCTTTCTGAGGGGGAGCTGGTCACCCTTGGTTTTTAGGACTCGGGTCGCTGTGGTTTTTACATCTGAGGTCGGAGCTGGATCAGTGGAAAAAGTCCCGAATTGGATTTTGGACAGAATTGCCCTCACAGACTGAAGGCTGCAAAAAAATTACAGTGTCTGCCTGATGTGAAAATATTTTGTGAATTCTTATCTGACTCCCTTGGAAACAGCCTTGGACAAGCTGGATATCTAAATTCTCCTGAAGTGCTTACTGTGGAAAACACAGCTGTCTCTGTCTTGTCTGCTTACCCCCCCCCCTACCCCGGAGAACTTTTCTATGACCGTTAACGGAGTCCCGGAATGTGTCATGGACAGAAACCTCCCTGCCTCGGCCCATCTCTCTCAACATGCAATATGTTACTGTAACTAAATGTGCTTAAGATATGGTTTTTACTGGATCATGCGGTGTCTTGCAGACAAAACGTGATTCATTTTTTTTAATATCAACGCTGTAAAACCCTCATGGTTTCTTACCCTATTTTTCCCACCTTTGACCTTCATCTGGTGACGGATGAGAGCGGCCGCGCTAATGAACATGTCATGTGTTTTGATAAGCAGCAGCTTTTTGCACTCAACTCTCTCCTGGATGACTGTAATTACATATTTACGCTGTATCGGTGGAAATTGATGCAATGTTAATAAACCTATCTTGTATCTTGTATCTTGTATCTTGTAATCCGCCAATCTGCCTTCTGTTCTCTGATTGGTCCGGTCAAAAATGACCGGAGAAATCGTTGTCTATGAGACAAATCCCAGACCCAGCAGTGAAGGGAAATAGAATTGAGCGGAGCTGTGCAGGAATGGCGAGGGCCAGGCTAATGTTGTTGTAAAGTGCACTTCAAAAAAGGAAAGAGAAGGAGCAAAGGCTGGCATTATGCCAGTTTCCCCTCCACTCCAACCTTAACCTAGGCCCTTACTGTCTAAATGCATATTTGTGAGTGAGCATAGGCACGGGGGGTGAGAGTGATGTCATCCTGCCACCCATAACCATAGTGCTCACCCCAAATTCCTATATGTGAATTTTATGAAGATGTTTATGAGTGAATGTCTAAGGTGTATAATACAATTGAGTCCCAGGTGGTTCTGAACAACAGAGAAGTAAAAATGTTGTAGCAGACCCGAGTCTCAAAATCTCTACATGTATTAATTTGAGATGAAGAGGACGGAGGTGCGTGGTGAGGGATGGGGAGAAAATATCTGCAGGAACAATGCTCCCGCAGCGAGTCAGCTCCCCCGCTGACCCTACATACCCCCCAGTTCGCCAAGGTCCACCCAAGGAGTGAGGCAAAAAACACCTCTCCGACCGCCAGGCCATTGAGCTCTAGACCAGAGAGGGACACGGCCACGAGGGCCGCCAACAGCAGAACCAACAGCCCACATCCACCAGGGCCGCCGAGACCCCTACGAACTGCAGTCAGCCCGCCGTCCAAGAGGACACAAAATCCCACATGGACGATATGGCCAAGAGCGCCCGCCTAACCGCCGACAGAGCCAGGAAGCACCGGGAGCGGGCCCCCACCATAGAAAGGACCCACACACTGGCCATGCATAGTCCCAGACCATCATCAAGGACATCCACTCAGTCCCCACCCCAGAAGAAATACTACACCCACCCTTCATACTAACAACTTTCAGAACACATAACACACTAGACACCCAGGCTGGGTCAACCTGCCCCCTCCCATGGGCCACCAGTCACGCTCCCAGACACCCAACCCCCCAGCACATGAACCCCCAACCCACCAGCGAGCCGAGGGCCCCCCGGCCAGAGCCGGGCACCAGAGCGCGAGCCAGCCCATAGCCCGGCGACCCGCCTGCCAGAGCCCAAGATCCCCGACCCCCACCAGGCCCAAGCCCGGGGACGACACGCCCCCAGAATCCCTAGCTCCCACTGCCCACACCGAAACCACCCCAGAACAGCCGGGTCACCGACCGGCAACCCATGACCGCCGCCACCGACCACCCGAGGGCCCGCATGCTGCTCCCAGCAGACATCCCCCAAAACCCCCCCGGTCCTCCCAGGTTGAAGGCAGGGTCCTCCCCGCCCAAACAGCCCCAACCCCCCGGCGCCCAAACCCCAACCTCCCCCCACACCAGCCCCAATGCCCCACAAGGCCAGATCCCAGACCCCTCACTACGTAACGGAGCCGATCAAAGAATGCCAGATAGATTGATCCGATGTGTCGGCAGATGCTGTTTCAAGACTAATATGATCTAACAGAAGATTTTTATACTGATTAATGCTAAGATTATTTTTATTTTTCCAATTCAGGAGTATGGTTTTCTTTGCGATGCATAAGGCAGTGAAAAGCATACAGGATGTATTTTTTTCTAGTATAACATCTTCAAAGATACCCAATAAGCAAACAGATGGAGAGAGTGGGATATTACATTTCAAACATTTAGACAAGTCTTCACATACCTGGACCCAGAACCTCTGAACGGGTGGACAGAACCAGAGTGCGTGAATATAGTCATCAGGTATATTGCCTTTGCACTGTGAGCAGTTGTTAGATGGTGTAAAACCCATCTTAAACATTCGCTGACCTGTATAATGTACTCTATAGAGAACCTTATATACTGTATTAATTGTAAATTGGAGATTCTAGTCAATTTAAATGTTTTTAAACATACATGAGACCAGGTTTTTTGTTCAAAGTTGATTGATAAATCTGACTCCCATTTTTCAACAGGTAGTGTTATCGAGTCATCGATTCTAGACAATTTTTTGTATATTTTAGATAATAATTTGGGGGGTTGAAGATCAATGAACTCTAACACACATGTTGGTGTTTCCAACAATGTTTTATTAAGCTTAAATTTCTTTTTTACAATAGACTTAATTTGTTGGTATTGTAGGAAATATTTATTATCAATGTCACATTTATTATTAATTTATTAAATGGAATAAAGTCTATACCCTCAAATATTCCAGACATTCAATTCCTTTAATTCCTTAACCTGGGAAATTTAACATATTATTTTCTTGCTGTATGTCAGGATTGTTCCAGATAGGCGCATGTCTGCATGGGAGCAGTGAAGACTTAGTCATTTTCAGATAATCCTACCATGCCATCAGAGATGAGCTAATATTGATACTTTTAAAACAGACATGTCTTTTTATATCTTTACTAATAAATGGTAGATCTGAAATCCTAATATTATTACATAAATTTTGTTCTATATCTATCCAAGTTTCATCTAGTGCATTCGGATTTAACCACTTTGATATATATTGTAACCTGTTGGCTAAATAGTAGTAATAAAAGTTTGGAAGTTCTAATCCTCCGGTATCTTTAGATTTCTGTAATGTTTTTAAACTAATACGTGGAGTTTTATTTTTCCAAAGGAATTTAGATATAGAAGAGTCCAGGGACTTAAACCATTCAGTTGAAGGTTTATTTGGAATCATTGAGAATAAATAATTTATTCTCGGCAGCACCATCATTTTTACTGAGGCAACTCTTCCCATAAGTGATATGGGTAGAGATCTCCATCTAGTAAGATCGTCTTCAATTTTCTTTAATAGTGGGATATGATTCAATTTTAGTAAGTCTTCCAATTTAGGAGAGATATTAATACCCAAATATGTAATGTTACCTGATTGTAGTCTTTCATTGAGAGAATTATTAAACACGCAATTTATTGGAAGAACTATAGATTTTGTCCAATTTATAGAATAATCAGAAACTTTTAAGAACGAGTTTATTAATTTGATAACATTAGATATTGAGTTTCCTGAGTTCTGAAGAAAAAGTAAAACATTGTCAGCATAAAGACTAATTTTATGTTCTATGTTTTTACAGTGTATGCCTTTAATATCAGCACTTTGCCTTATTGCTGCTGCTAAAGGTTCAATAAAAATAGCAAATAATGCTGGTGAAAGTGAGCAACCTTGCCTGGTGCCCCTCTGTAAACAGAAGCTTGAAGATATTTGATTATTTGTCCTGACGCACGCTGTTGGTGAGCTATATAATATTTTTAACCAGTTAATGAAGTAGTTCCCAAATCCAAATTTATTTAAGGTAGCAAATAAGAAATTCCAATTTACTCTATCGGATGCTTTTTCTGTATCTAAAGATAAAACAGCTGTTTCAATATTTTTAAAATACGAACACTCTATTACATTATATAATCTGCGAGTGTTTGTGTTTGAGTGTCTTCTTTTTATGAATCTGGTTTGGTCTGGATGTATAATAACAGGAGTTATCTTCTCTAGTCTTTTAGATAAGACTTTACAAATTATTTTAACATCAACATTAATAAGAGAGATTGGACGATAACTGGTAGGTAATACTGGGTCTTTGCCTGGTTTTAATAGGAGACTAATTTTGGCTGAATTCATATGTGTTGGTAGCCTGTCATTTTCTTCTGACTCAAGTAGCACTCTGTAAAATATTGTTTCCTGTATCCCAGAATTTTTTTATAGAATTCTACTGGATATCCATCAGGACCTGGAGATTTCTTATTAGGCATGCTTTTAATTGCTTCATGGAGCTCATCTGATGTTAATGATGAGTCTAGTTTTGATGATTGACTAATATCTAGTTTTGGAAGTGTTACTCTCTCCAAGAATTCATTAATATCCTCATTAGATGGATTTATTTGTGGAGTGTATAGAGTTTTATAGAAATCTTTAAAAACATTGTTTACTTTTCCCTCATCATGAATTATATTTCCATTTTTATATTTTCTTTGTTTAATTTGAGTTGGTTAGCTAAAAAGTTCCCTGGTTTATTACCGTATTCAAAATTGTCTAATCTAAGTCTTTGTATCAAGAATTTGTTTTTCTTGTCAATAAATTCATTTAGTTCTATTTTTAACACGTAGCTTTTGCTGTGTTTCCTCTCATTGTAAACCTTCTAATAATCTGATTGATTTCTTTAATTCCTCAATACGTTTATTTTCTTTTTTCTTTTTATTTGTTGAATAGGATATTATTTTGCCTCTCATAACTGTTTCTCCAGCCTCCCAAAGTGTACATGCTGATCTAAAAAAGCTAAGTCTGGTCCTCTGGACATTCAAAAAATAAAACAGAACAAAGCAAAAAAAAAAATGTAGAAACGTTTCGTCTTTCGTCCGAAAGACTTCCTCAGTCTGAGTTGCTATAAATCGTTGGTCAGCGGGCACCGAGCAATCAAGATCCTTCAGAAGGCACAGACGCAGCTGCTGAATGAACGGGTAAGACAGACCAATTTTACTATTGACGCCTTAGCTGAATACAGCAACTCAGACTGAGGAAGTCTTTCGGACGAAAGACGAAACGTTTCTACATTTTTTTTGCTTTGTTTTGTTTTATTTTTTGAATGTCCAGAGGACCAGACTTAGCTTTTTTAGATTTTTCTACCTGGATTATTGAGCATGCATCAGTGTACATGCTGATGTTCTTGGCAAGTCATTAAACTCTAAATATGATGCCCATTCTTTTTTTAAATATTGCAAAAATTCTTCTTCTTGAAGCAGTGATGTATTTAATCTCCAATTTATATTTTTTGTTGTTTCTTTTTTATTATCTAAATTTAGAGTAACTGGTGCATGATCGCTGACAGCAATAGGGTGTATCTTAGTCTCTGAAATGTTGGTCAGCAATGAATTGCTTACTATGAAATAATCAATACAAGAATATGAGTGTAAGGATATAGCTGCACATGTGAAAAGAAAGAATATTATTTGCTATCAGGGTGAAAGGTATGCCATGCATCGCATAGTCTATAATCATTCATATACTGTTTAACTATATTTATAGATTGCCAACTGCATTGAGTTACCACTACATTCAGTCTGTCTATTTTGTCATCTAAACCAAAATTGAGATCATATCCCATTATCAGTGAAGAATCCATGTGATTTGATAGAGTGGAAAAAAGTCATGAAAAAAGCAGCGTCGTCTACATTCGGCCCATATATGCTAACAATGCAATAACCTTGGCTGAATATTGATAACTTTAACATTATATATCTACCGTGTGATTCAAGATTCAATGATTCAATGATTCAAGTTCCTTTATTATCCCCGAAGGGCAATTAGATTTGCAGTCAATAGGTGTGCACAGTTTCATACATACATGTGCACTTACACACACATACACATATAAACACAAGACAATAAAACATTAAAATAACAGTGTTAAAATTAGTGTGCATTAAGAAACCTGATTGCTACTGGGATAAATGAGTTTTTAAATCTGTTCGTTCTACATCTGGGTTGCAGAAACCTGCGTCCAGATGGGAGCAGCCTGAACTCGTCATGGAGTGGGTGATCAGGGTTTGCCAGAATCTGCCTGGCCTTGTTCACTGACCTCACCTTGTGTAGGTCTGCGAGGTTCTTTAGGTCTATGCCAGCAGTTTTGCTGCACATCCTGACAATCCCCGAGAGTTTGCTCTTGTTCTTACAGGTCAAAAGTCCAAACCAACAGATGAAGGAAAAGGTTAAAATAGACTCAATAAAACATGAATAAAACATTCTCATAAAAGTTGAATCAACATTAAAACCACAAAGCTTCCGATAAAAATACATCCTCTGGTGGGCCTTTTTGCAAAGTGCATTCACGTGAAGGTCTGGGTCTATAACCTGATCTAATACTGTAAAGTTAACATTTTTGTGTATTAAAATTGCTACCCCTCTTTGTCTTGAATTATAGCAGGCTGAGAATACATTAGGAAACTCAGAAGTTTTTAGCTCATCCACAGTTGAGGCTAATTTATGAATTTCTTGGAGTAATACAACATCTGCCTTTAATCTTTTAATCTGGTTAAAAATTCTATATTTTTTACGTTGGCTACCG
Organism: Garcialebias charrua; assembly: GCA_038048925.1. Lineage (NCBI taxonomy): Eukaryota > Metazoa > Chordata > Actinopteri > Cyprinodontiformes > Rivulidae > Garcialebias > Garcialebias charrua. The sequence goes on along the minus strand of JBBPBX010078078.1, from coordinate 8,845 downwards.
GCTCCATTAATGTTCCATGTGACAAACCCTAAGGTACCCATACCTATGCTAATGATAATATAGCTATACCACACCCATTATCACAAATATAAAAGATAATGATAGATCCAGACAAAAACATATTTCTTAAAGGTTCAGTATGCAGTTTCTGTAGAACTGCAGCACTTAGAAATATTTTCAACAGGCAAAGCATTCTGATCCCTCCCCCTCAGAGCCATATGTGGCTCTGCCCCCTTGTGGTCTGTTGAATTTCAAATTCAAGCTCTGTTTTTATTGGCTGATTCAAATTCAACTCTGTTTTTATTGGCTGGAAAATGGCGGGTCACCTTTTCTTTTTAGAAATGCTTATTTACCACCTGGAGAAGCAAGGGGACAATATTTTTTTTATTTTTTTTTCAGAGATTACCTGGCTAACATCAGTCTGTCAGGAGGTAGTGACAGAGTGAAGAAATATGTTCATAAAAAAAGCTACATACTGAAGCTTTAAGGATTAATTATTTATGATTTATATATAAAAGAAGTACTGTTTTTGAAAAATAATCAGGGAAGTTTTCATTTAAGAAGTAATTGTATGGATATATAAGTGTGTACGTGAACGCTTGTGCGACCCTTGTGTGTTGACAATTGTTAAGTTAGAAAAATAGAAACAAGAAAACAAAGAGAAATAGTAAACATCAAAATATAATAAGAAAAAAACAAGACCCCTCTTACCACATCAAGTGTCATCCCACCTCATGTACAACCACAATCTGTGTAACCCACCAACCGAGCTGTGCTGAAAAATTACATATATCTGGTAAGTAATATTAATAAATACCATATTTAATTATATTAATTAATATTAGCAACCGAAGAGAAAAAAAATAATTCTTACCTTGCTGATTTGACTAATAAAGCCAAGGAGTAACTTCTGTATCCCTGAACATCTGACCGTTGATGTAAAGTTTATCCACTGAAATTGTAGCTCTTTTACCTTCGTTTATATATTTTTTTCTGATCGGGAACAGGACACGCCTTCTACTCAGGATTTCAGCAGGAAATTGGTCGTTCATGCTGAAATTTGTGTCACGTAGTTCTCTACCTTGGCTTTTAACCTGTTCTTTTTGTTTAAAATATGCGAATTTAACAATAATAGGCCATGGTCTAGTGTTCCCAGGTCTTTAGCTCCCAGGCGGTGGACTCGGTAAAAGTGATGGATTTAACCACGTCACACGACAGCTTCAGCTGAGTCTGCATGAAGGTACGAACCGAGTCCTCAGGATCCTCTTTGGTTCGCTCTTGAATTCCAGAGAAGACTAAATTATCACGCATGCTTCTGGCTTGGATGTCTAATTTTGATTCTTTCATTTTTTTAATTCTCACCGGATATCTGCGACATATGATTGGTAAGTTGATGAACTGTTCCCCTTAATTCCAAGTTTTCTTTAGCAAGATATGCTACTTGCTGCTGGCTAAATTCTAGCGAATCCCTCAAGCTTGAAAGTTCTCTGTGCAACACCTCCACTAAAGCCAGCCAGGCGTGATAGGTAGACAACTTCTGATCTATTGACTCCAGAATAACAGTGAAGCCTGAACAGTCAGAAGATGGTTCTGAAGCACTATCCGAGCTACCCGGTCAAAGGCGCTTCGCAGTAGGGACGTTAGCATTAGCATTCTTGTTAGCCGAATCGCTAGCACCGCCGGATGTAGCATTAGCGTTGCTCATGACTAAGCGCTCAAAACACTCGTCAACAAACAATTCAAGCCCTCTCAAAGTCTCCCCTTCCAGTTTTGTTTAAAGTAATTATGAGAAGGAAAAAAAATCGGTTATTAAATTTTTAGTATTTTCTTAAATTAACTTACATAAATATATATAGTTTTAATTTAAATAAATATGGACTTACCAAATATTTATCATAGTACTCACGCACAGGTTTTGGAGTTGTATTGTATAATCATTTGTTGACAGGAGAATAATGAGTTGTATGTCATACTCTTGTTTCATATTACAATAGTATGACCAGCTACGTTTATCTTGTACAAAAAAAAAACGTTTTTAACCTGGAAAACATACTGCATTTATCCTGCATCATATCTTTACCAAGGAGCTGTTGCCACTCAGTGAGAAAGTCACCGGATCAAATCCTGACCAAGAACCTTTCCAGTTGGAGTTTGAATTTTCTCTCCGTGCATGCAAGGTTCCCTTATCAGTCAGTTCACTCAGTGCAACATATGACTATGGTAATTGCGCCCCCACGCGGTTCACCTGAAGTAATACAATTTAAGGCAGGTGAGCGTCAGCAAGGAGACCCCGCCCTCTTTGCATAAAAGAGGCTGACACTCCACCCTCATCCTCTTTTGCCCTTCACCTCGCTTCACACCTGAACTTCGTAGGACTGAGGACTCTGTGACTGGATCGCTCGACTGGAGGTGAGCTTGCTCCCTGCCCAGAGCATCATGGAGGGCTTGTCTGCGAGCGCTAGGGTTAGCGGGAGGCTAACCTAGTGTCGTCGACTTGACTTTCGACATTTTATTTTTATGCTGCTTCGCCGCTGTTAGCGGAAGCTAACTGCACCACACGCTACCTGCTTAGCTAACGGAGCTAACAGGCTAGCCGTCGTGAGCAGCTCAGCGAGAGGACTTCTTCGGACCTTGTTTAGCGGATAGCTAACTGGTTATAACTCGACGTCTCTTCTCGGCCATGGCTCCGGAGAAGAGCAAGAGGAAGTCGAAGAACTCCAACAAGACCAGCAGGCCAGCGAGCCCCGGCTCCCGAGCCTGCTCCAGCGGATGTGGCTATTCCCTTTCAGCAACAGACACCCACAAGGCCTGTCCGATCTGCTTAGAGATGCTACATGTGAAAACACTATGCTTTTTTCTCGCGGATGGCTCCGGAGAAAGGCAAGTGGAAATCGAGTAACTCCGCTGCTTATTGGCTAGCTCCCCACGGTTAGCCCGGCTAACCAAGAGCTCCCATGACAGCGCGAGGCAGATGTCGGGCTCGTCGATTAACGCGGCTATGAGCAGACAACGGAGGACTCCATTGTGAGGTATGTGAAAAACTGCTTAGTCTAGCTTGCTAACTAACCTTCTCATGTTCTGTCTGTTTCGCTATCCTGTGTAGCCGAATCGACGATAGAGTTCATCCTACAGCTGCTAACTAAGTTTTTCTACAGATTGCTACGTTGCTCGACGGCCTGTTTCGCACCGTTAGCGGGCTCACGATTACCTCCACGTTTAGCTCCTGCTAACAAGAAGGCCCTCTGACCAACACAGTCCAGGAGGAGGAATTTCTGCCTACCTGTTCAGCTACTCTGACTGGTAGTTTCCCTACGCCCACGACGAAAACATTGTGACGCTGAGCGCTTATCCACATATGGGGCTAAAGTATGGTTCTCAGACGTTAACCATGTCAGAGTTCAAGGAACCCTGATGGAGTGGACAAGGGCGAACAGAGGGAATCTCTTCCAAACAGAAGAAAAGCCAACTACAGTACTGCCCCCGACGAAGCCTCCAATGATGGAGCAAGGCCTTGAGGAGGGAGCAGAGGACTTTTCACAACAAGCTGTAACGGTTCTTGTCGAAGCAGACAGATCCACTCCGGCTCTGCTTAACCTATGCCGCAGAACGACCGAGTCTCTCAGGTGCCAAGACCTGCACCCCCACCGGGACAACAAGAGTCAAGATTGGTGGGTAGCTATTCCTCCCGAGGCAGCAACCTCGGTGAGGCACGACACGCCGGTGTCCCCAGGTTTTTTAAATGGGTTCACACGGTCAGGGTGGGCACCCAGGGCGGCCACCGTTTCCCGCTTCTCCCAGTTCCGGACTGGGAGGGCAGGGAACTGACTGGTCTGTCTCACATCCAGAACTTAAGCCACCAAGGCCTACCTGGCAAACCATGTCGTCTTCAGCAGTGCAGCTGGAAAGGATCTAGCGCGCACAGTGCCCCGCGGCCCAGCACGGCCTCGATGTTGCAGGCTCACCAGGCAGAAAAGCTGCAGGAACTGCAGGGGGCTACCAACAAAGGGAAAAGATGGCAGAGCCACTGGATGAGGCCCACAGGACGGCAGACTTTACTGCCCGCCCTTCAGGCGCATCGACAGTCGCTCTGGGTAAAAGCAGGACTGAAGCGGTTGTCGCACAGTGACACTGGTGACCAACATCCTCACTGATCAGGGCTTTTCCATCCACGGGAAAAGGAAAGCCACACATATTCAAACCTCCCCGGGGTCCAAGAGACCATGGTGGACGGGACAAAGATGTTCGTTAAAACACAAAACATGTTCCCCTGTTTGTGCGATAAAAACAAAATGTTGTTTTAAAGCACTAATAAAACCACATAGTGTTTTAGCGTCTCTGTACAGAAGTCACAGGTCAACCCAGTACTTCTCCGGCGGTGTGTGGAGAAAGCAGAGGCCTGCATGATCCTGATCTGTCCCTGCACTATTACAGGCATTTTCACCCACAGAGGGAGAGAAAAGGCCGAACTTTTACCACCAGTATCTGTGTTAAAGAAGCACAGATTAACCGGTCCAGAACGTTTAGACACACAAGAACACTCAAATGCTTGTGTAATAAAGAGAAATTGCCCTTCATACACAACAATAAAGTTTCAAACTGCTCAAATTGTACTGTGTCACGACTCAGCATTAAAAGGAAAACCCCACCATTTTTTAATGCAACCAGTGTCAATATAGAGCGCTGGGAGCCGTCTTACACAGGCGGCCAACCCCCCCCCCCTAATAAAACTCTGTCCATCAAAGGACCTAGTGAGTCCACACAGGGGAGTAGGGGGCAACCTGTCGCAGACAGACCCCTGGAAACGGCCAGAGGGCCAAACAAGTCCGCAGTTGGGCACAAATGTGGGGGCCACTCACTCACTCCCACCTCTCCTGAAACAAACAAAGTCTCGATTGAACTTGCCCTCCAGGCTTGCCATTCACGTGAGTGCCTGGGCAGCGCGCAACCCATCACAATGGGTTATGGGTACCGCTGTTATGGGTACAGACTTCAGGTTGTCAGACGTCCCCCCCTCTTTTCCGGGGATTACGTCAACAATAAGTGCCTACAATGGCCCCTATGAGGTGCCAGAGCGTTCGAGTGTTGAATTATCTGGACGATTTGTTGATCCTAGGGGTCAGCAAGGTCCTGGCGAATGCACACACTGACAAAGTGATGTCTCACCTGAAATCACTATGTTTTGTCATAAACCTGGAGAGAAGCAGTTGGTCTCTATCCCAGATTACTGTTTTTCTGGGATTAAAACTGGCCAACATCCTCACTGATCAGGGCATTTCCACCCACGGGAAAAGGAAAGCCACACATTTTCAAACCTCTCCAGAGTCCAAGAGACTCTGGTTCAGGGGACAAATATGTTCGTTAAAACACAAAACATGTTCCCCCGTTTGTGCAATAAAAACAAAATGTTGTTTTAAAGCACCAATAAAACCACATGGTGTTTTAGCGTTTCCGTGCAGAAGTCAGGGGTCAACCCATCACTTTTCCCACAGTGCGGAGAGGAGGAAAAGGTCTGCATGATCCAAAGCTGTCCCTGCACCATTACAGGCTTCTTCACCCACAGAGGGAGAATTGTTACGGTCACTGACCTCTAAGGGCTCTCTTTTCTTGAGGGAGCCCTCTCTCTCTCCTATTGTTTTTCAGTTCTACCTGGCTGCCACAGGTGAAAAGTGTTTGAGCTCGTCAGCCACCCCATAAAGAGCTTCATGCCAAAGATGTCAGGTCCCTTTTGTCTGGGCCTTGATCTGCTGTGATCTTGTCTGTGTGGTTTTGTAAAACTTACTGATCTTGCTGTGAGCACTTTTGGTATAGTTTGTGAGTGCCTAACTAATGTTGTTGTTTTTTCTCTGTTCACAGGGGAAGCTGGTAGGGGTTCTCTGCCATTTCTGTTCCAACCTGTTTTCTCCTGTTTTGTGGATAGCTAGGGAGCTTAGCCATTGTATTTTAAGTTTACTTCTAGCTAGTTATATATTTTCTTTATAGTTAGAAGGGGGTGTTTTGTTTGTTGTTTTGGCCTTGGAGACCCTGAAGCTTAAAGCTTCCCTGTGTTTTTCTGATTGTTTTTTCTCTTTTCTACTTTGTAAAATAAACATGTTATTTTATTGACATCAACTGTTAGTTTTTTTTTATGTTACACCCAGTGCCATATTTTTACCTGATTAGCCTCAGGGTGAGGTTGTAACATAAGTGGGGGCTCGTCCGGGATCATTAATTTGTGAAAATGGCACAGTTTAGTTTGAAGGAATTTTTAAGTAATCCTACTGTACAACAGTTTGATGTCTGTAGAAAAGATGATTTATATGAACTTGCTTCATACTTGGGTATCCATGTGTCTAAGTCTTTGCTCAAAAGTGATCTAAAATCTCTTGTTTTTAGTAGTTTGGTTGAAAAAGGAGTGCTGTCACTGGAAGTGGATGAAAAGGATGCCACCTCATCTTTTGAAGCTGCTGATCAGCCTGCAGTTTGTGCTGATGATGGCATGGGGACACCTGCTGCTGCAAAACCAGAGGGAGGTAAACCACCACAGTCTCTCCCACGGTTTGAGCCTTTGTCTGCTGAGTCCACAGTTCCTAGTGGAGGAGCTCGTTTAAAGGTGCGTCTGGCTCGACTTGAACTGGAAGCCAGAGAGAGGGAACGTAAGGATGACCTGGAGTTCAAGCTTAAATGCCGACAAATCGAAGCTGAAACTGCTATTAAAATACGTCAGATGGAGTTGCAGGCTCAAAAACCGACTACAGTTCACACTACAGATGGAGATGAGGCCAAGGTCAGGATTTCACCAGGTAAACCTTCTATACCACCTTCTACTTTTGACATCGGCAAAAATATTTCCCTGGTTCCACCATTCAGAGAGACAGAAGTGGAGGCATATTTTAATGCATTTGAGCGTATTGCAGTTGCCCTTCAGTGGCCCACAGAAGTTTGGCCCCTTTTGTTGCAGTGCAAACTGACTGGTAAGGCACAGGAAGTATGTTCAGCACTCACAATTGAAGACAGTCTTGTGTATGACAAAGTTAAAGCTGCCATACTCAGGGCATATGAGCTAGTGCCTGAGGCATACAGACAACGGTTCAGAGCTTTAAGAAAATCCACTGCACAAACATTTGTTGAATTTGCAAGAGAAAAAGCAATGTTATTTGACAGATGGTGCCAGGCAACCAAAGCCACTGATTTTTCCTCACTACGTGAGTTGGTACTGTTGGAAGAGTTCAAAAACTGCCTTCCTGATCGTACAGTCTTGTACTTGAATGAGCAAAAAGCTACCACCTTACAAGAGGGAGCTATCTTAGCTGAAGAATTTGCCCTTACTCACAAAAATGTTTTTTGTAAATCTGATCAACCCCCTCGGGATAAAATGGGGAAAGATGTGCTACAGTCTCAGGTTAAGAACACTTCAAGCTCCAAATCTGAGAGACAATGTTTTTACTGTCATAAAATGGGGCATATTGTTTCTGACTGTTTGGCCCTTAAACGTAAACAGGCACCCCAACCACCAAAACCAGCTAAAGGGGTTGGCCTGGTTAAGACGCCAAGATCTTCCCCACATCTCTCAAACATGACTGAAGCTGATGACTGTTTTAAGCCCTTCATTTTTGATGGTCTTATCTCTCTAACAGGACTTCCTAAGGATGAGAAACCTGTGAGGATACTGAGGGACACTGGTGGTTCTCAGTCGTTCATCCTGTCCAGTTTTCTGCCATTTAATGCTGACTCCTCCTGTAATGCAAGTACAATAGTACAAGGAATTGGAATGACGTATGTACCAGTACCTTTACATTATGTTCACATGAAGTCCAAGTTGGCCTCTGGATGTTTTAAAGTTGCAGTGAGAAACTCCTTCCCTGTGCAAGGGGTTGAATTTATCATGGGAAATGATCTTGCTGGAGACAAGGTACTTCCTAATCCTGAGGTGGTGGATAATCCCAGTTGCATGATGGGTGAAGATGTGGTGTTGAAGTCCCATCCTGATGTGTTTTCTGTCAGTGTTCTTACCAGGTCCCAAGCTCGTAAGCTGAAGGAAGTGAATTTGGATGACTCTGTTCTTGGCTCTGCTTTGATGGAGGACAAGTTACCAGCAGAGGTCCTTTCAGGAACGGCACCCCTCAAGGAGGACTTTACCCCAAGATCAGAGGTTTTTCTCCCATTATCAATAACGCATGAGAGTTTGAGCCAGGCTCAGAAAAGTGATGAAACACTCACTAAATGCTTTGGAGGTGTGTGTGATTCAATAAAGAGTAATAAAACTCATACGTTTTATGTTAAGAATGGATTACTCATGAGAAAATGGATTTCAAGGCCTGCCTTGCAACAGAAAGGTAGTGAAGAGGATTGGGGAGTAGTGCATCAAATTGTCATTCCTCAAGTTTATCGTGAACAAATACTGCAGCTAGCACATGACCACTCATGGTCTGGTCACTTGGGAATCACTAAAACCCATGACCGTGTTCTACAGCATTTCTTTTGGCCAGGCCTCAAGAAAGATGTTGCCAGGTTCTGTAGGACATGTAAAGTTTGCCAAATAGTGGGTAAACCTAATCAAAGGGTTCCACCGGTTCCCCTTAAACCCATCCCTGCAGTTGGTGAACCTTTCGAGCGTGTTCTGGTGGACTGTGTGGGTCCTTTGGCCAGAACAAAGGCTGGTAATCAGTTTCTCCTAACTATCATGTGTGCTGCCACTCGCTTCCCTGAAGCTATTCCATTAAGGAGAATCACAGCACCTACCATAACAAAAGCTCTTTTGAAGTTTTTTGCAACTTTTGGTCTGCCTAAAGTTATACAGACTGATCAAGGCAGTAATTTTCAGTCCAAACTTTTCCAGCAAACTTTCCAGTCTTTTGGTGTTAAACAC